>OZ023321.1:22760015-22835015 GCA_964007375.1 Ophion obscuratus | reverse complement strand
ACGCAGGTTGACGTTTTTAAGCCCCGGTAGATCGAACGCGATCGGCAGTACTGCTAGAGCTCGATTTCCGCCGTGACATAGATATATATATATATATATATATATATATATATATATATATATATATATATATAGGTGTATGCGTGTGTGGTATTTTGTGTGTATGCTTACAAAATCATGCACGTAAGTATACATATGCTGCGGTGCATATTTATTCGCACTCTTATCCACAAACATATGCAGCCGTATACACGAAACCATTTCCGCCGCGTTTCGCAAGATGCGAGCTCGCGATATCTACTTTTACGCCGTTACGGAGAGGAAGAGAGAGAGAGAGAGAGAGAGAGAGAGAGAGAGAGAGAGAGAGAGAGAGAGATGGGAAAAGTGAGAGGATGGTAAAAAAAATAATGCGGCGGAAGAAATATGTTTGTCGAAACTGCAAATGTATCGTTTTATTTATTGCTCGATCTCTTTTTTTTCCCTCCCTCGTTCTCCTCCTCCTCTAGTCTGCCTCGCTCTTATCTTTGTCTGTCTGTCCCGCGGTGTGTGTGTGTGTGTGACGCTGTTTTGTCTTCTGAAAAATGATTCATCTGCGGTGCTCTTGTGGTAAATTAATGAAAAGGGAGAACTGTTTTTTCGGTCCCTTGCACAGTTGTAGATCTTTAGAGGCCAGTACTCCAATCTGTTACTGGCTTTGGGGAAAATAAAAAATAATCTGATTTACGTCTCAAATAGAAGTTGTCCAAGAGTCAAATGCCACCGTAGTTTTGAAAAATAAAAATTTACATTCGTGCATACGTATGGAAAAAGGGGATTTTTATGAGAAATGCATAAATTTGCATTCGGTGAGCGTTGATTTTACACCTTGAACCATGAGGTTTCAAGAGGACTTTACACCGCGATGAGGATTTGGTCCAAGAAGATGGATTGTTGCAAGGTCCGAGAGTGGGGAATATTTTACAGGGTTGACGCATGTAACAAACATACAGAGAACTGAAATTCGACATTAAAAATGAATAAATATTTATTATGAAAAGTGGGAAATTGAGTAAAAATATAAATAGATTGCGCGAACATTAAGAGATTCTGAATGTCGAAACAATAACGGGCACGGTTCGCTTCGCACACCGGCCCGTATATTTCCCGTATTATTTTGTATCATTTTACAAAATCTTTTTTTTTCAGATAAAAAATCTCGATCTCTAAATAACAGACTCAAAAAATTATTGAAGATTTTCCGTAACGAAGATTTGCCAAAATAAATTGGAGAAATAAAAAAAAAAACACTTTCATTGTATTCCAACGATGCGAACTTCAATCTCATCGTTCACGTTGGTACATGAATTTTGTTTTGTTCGATTGCCAAACGCAAAGCTCATCATTTCGCTACCTTCGCTCGGTCTGTCCACTCTTTCCGGCGCATTGCTTTCGTCCGTTTCCGGAAATTCTGTTCATTAAGGGGGTGGGAGGAGATACCTTTATGCGAGGGAAAAATAGCCGATTTTTATTATTTTTTTTTAAAGCAAAGATTTCTTCACCATTTTTGAGACTCAGGATATGTTTTATTACTATAATACTTTTGGCTGTTACATGGCATTTTTTAAATTAATCTTCAAAAATGGCGGACGTACGGCAGGGCCTTCTAAACGCGTTGCAGCGGATGTTGTCAGACGGCGTGACACGCAGCGTCGGTGGGATAAATCCGAAAATAACCAACGAAGATTTTTCGTTGATTTAACACTCACACGCAGAATATGAACCAAGAAAAAGGGAGAAATTTTGAAAATCGATGAAACGGTACGATTTGAAACAAAAAGATTGAATTTTCCGAAAAAAATGGCTACACTTTGCAATAAAAAAATATTTTTCTTAATTTTCGAAACCATTTAAGATCATGTTTTGAACAATAACGTTCGAAAGATTCATACCAAATTTCATCAGAATCGGCCAATTAGTTTTTCAGCTATACGTCACGCCAGTTTTAAAAATGCAGTTTATAAAACCGTGCCATACCGCCGCCATTTTTAACTATTAAAAAAAACAAAACAGCTAAAAAACGTAAAAAAATATACCCTGAGTCTGAAAAATGGCAATGAAATCTTTCCTTTAAAAAAAAAAATCATGATAATCGACAAATTTTTGCCTCGCCTAAATGGACCTCCTCCCTTAGAAGCCCTTGCGGCCCCAGGGTCGTTTCGTCTTCGCGAAACTCCACACATACCCATTTCGATAATCAAGGTGTCCTACGATGATTTGTGAAAAAGAGCATTTAAGAAGTTCATATCCATGTACCGATCGAGTTTTCGCCCCCCCCTCCCCCCTCCTCTCGCTCTCTAGGTACGCGTGTGTACGTTAACCCAAATACATCTATACGCTTCCGGTCTACCAGTGCACACCCTTAGATATTTCAAATTCGAGTCGCGTCCCCGGAAATTCCATAGGAAAGGAGAGAGTTCCGCTTTGCTCTCCGTGGGTGTCGGTGCAAAAGGGTTTTGTGTTCGATTTACCGAGAGAAAATCGTTATGTCGATATATAGCGCGCGCACACACCAGCCTCGCGAGTAGCGGGCGTGGAGGAGGGTGCATTGTCGCATCGACGGGAGTCTCTCCCCCCCCCCTCTCTCTCTCTCCCTCGTTCTCTTTACATATATACAGTATGGATACGGGGTGAGAAAGGGTGTACCGGAATCCGAGCGTGAAATCGATTACGCCGCGAGAGATCATTCGGAAGTGTGAAAGGCATGTGTAATAGAGAGAGAGATTGAGAGGGGGGGTAAGGGAAATGCAGAAGGAACGAGAAATCTTCACAAGTGACTTTTACACGCGCGTCTACCTCGCGATATCGAGCGAATCGCCGGGTTTGCGCGGCGTTGCGCTCGAGGCTTTTCGCGAAGAAGATACCCCTGTCCGAAGCCAATGCGTACAAACACATTGGCATTTATGTATACAGGTATATTGTACGAGAGGGAGGACACGAATCGATAGTCGGGAGTCCTGGATCGGGGCTTTTTTCCTCCCCGTTTTCTTCTCTCTCTCTCTCTCTCTCTCTCTCTCACACACACACACACACACACACACACACACACACACACACACACACACACACATATACTCACTCACTCTTTCTGTCTCTCCCTCGACATGGGAAACGCAAGAATCGCTTTGAACCAATCGAATTCGAATGGAGAATTCGGAACGTGTGTAGGTACAGCAGCCGTATATTCGCCTTTCGTGTACGTACATAATATGCAGCAACCGTTGAGATTGCGCTCGATCATATCGAGAGATACGGTCGAAAAAGTTTTCCATCAACGTTCGCGAGTCCAAAGGAGAACTAAGTTAAACGGCTCTGCATGTGTGTATATACATATATTCATGCGTGCATGCGTGTACGTATCGATGAATCGTGTGTGTATAATAATAATCGAAAAGTGTTGCTCTTCATGCATGCACGACTCAAAGGGAGAGTTCAGTTTCCTCAAGTCACGATCTCCGATTGACCTTACGATCCTCTCTCTCTCTCTCTTCTCTCTCTCTCTCTCTCTCTCTCCCTCCCTCCCTCTCCCTCTCCCTCGCCCTCTCTCTCTCTCTCTCCCCCTCTCCCCCTCTCTCCCTCTCTCTCTCCCCCCCTCTCTCTCCCTACCCCTCCCTCCCTCCCTCCCTCTCCCTCTCTCCCTCTCTCTCTCTCTCTCTCTCTCTCTCTCTCTCTCTCTCTCTCTCTCTCTCTCTCTCTCTCTCCCCCTCCCTCCATCCCTCTCTCTCTCCCTTCCTCCCTCCCTCCCTCTCTCCCTCCCTCCCTCCCTCTCTCTCTCTCTCTCTCTCTCTCTCTCTCTCTCTCTCTCTCTCTCTCCCCTCTCCCTCCCCCTCTCCCCCCCTCTCTCTCTCTCCTCTTTTCTTCTCTCTTCGTCTCTTTCTCTCGTGTAAACGAACATATCCAGTCGCATATACGACAAAAGTTTTAGGTTCGCTCGTTTTGCGCTCCGTGTCTCTTCGAGTTGGCCCCAAGACTATTCATACGAAGGAGAGACTCGTCGTGCTGTATACTCGTCTGCTGCGCTTGTTGGAGGTCAACGACGACATGGATCCCGTGTGTGTCGTTGCTCCCCGGGAGCATACATACGTGCATTGACACAGCAGACGAGATGAGCATAATAGAAACTACATATATAAGGGTGGGTAAAAAAAAATCGCGGTATTCACCGGAACATGTTACTGCGTTATGCAAAAGTAATTCATACAAAATTTGAGAGGTCTAAACATTTTTTTTAGGTAGTGCGGACTTTTGAAGTGTGCGGTCGACACTACGATTCAAAATATTCCTGGCGGTCTACCGCCGGTAGCCGTTTTAAATCGAAATAACCCCAAAAATATTTATTCAATAAAAAATGTCTAAACTAGCTTTACAAAGCTCTCACAGAACATACCCGGTCGAGGTCTTGGCCACCCCTGATGTATACATACAGTACCGGTCAAAAAGTTCAAACGATCAATTTGGATAATTGCGAAATTATAATGGAATAATATAACTCATATTGTTCCTTTTCTTACGAAGATACTACGTAGCTCTGAAATGAATTATATATATATATATATATAATTGTTCAATTATCCAGAGTGAACGAAAACTTTGCGATTATCCGAAGTCATTGAAAATGTTTGACCGGCACCGTACATATAATAGACCCGAATTAAAGACGCTGTTTAAGTCTTTTCACGAACAGCGCAACGAATTTCTTCGTTATTATCTGATATTTTAATTATCACAATTATGCAAAATATTTCCTTGCAGACTTAGGTTGTAGACCTCTAACACGGATCTTGAAAAAAAGGTTCCAGTGATCCTTGGAGTTCATACAAGCCCAACAAAAGTTGAGTAACGTGAAAAAACAATCTAAAATATAAGCTCCCGTTGCGTTCCAACGATGAAAACTTCAATATCATGATAATGTGAGGATATACACACATCAGGAGGCAGTGATTCAATCTACGTACGTTGTCACTGAGATTATTTTATTCCTTTAGAACAGCTTGAAAAAGTTTGCAAACGATGAAAGAAAAAAGGAGACAAAGCTATACATTTCGTCTCTAAGCGTCAGCCAGACTAAGAGTTTTCGTCCTATCGAGTTTTGCCTGGAAAGTTCGTAATCAGCGGATAATTATAGTGTTGAATTTTGCACCGTTGGAGTGCAGCGAACATTCTCCTCTGTTTTTTCATTTCTTTAGTCTTATTATCATCTATTCAGGTCATCATCATCATTCAGGTTACACATCTCTAATATAAGGATCCTCAAAAACGATTTAGTGCTTTAGTAGCCTACATGTGCCAAACAAAAATGGGCGATGTGAAAAAAAAATGTTTTCATTGCGTTCCAACGATGCAAACTTCAAAACCATGAATAATTTTCCATTCTCAAGGGTGTCGGGAACTCCATTGGACCCCTACGTGAAAATTTGCCCTAACCGGTCGGACACAAGACCTGAAATTGGACCATTTTTTATTTCTCGCTCAAACGGATTGGGCTGACTCTTATGCGATGTAAAATCGTTTGATTTACATGAAATTGAAAAAAGTATACCGGCAAATATATTCTAGGCTACGCAATAGCTTGTCGAGTGTGTAGGTGTACGAGTATGTTTGTGTACTGGCTATGTAAGGCAATACCGGAGGGTGACTTAAGGGGTAAGGCCACTGTAACGGCCCAAAAAAAAAGGTTTTTTCACTAATTTTTTGCTCCCGAAATTGAAGGTATTTGAAAAAAAACTTTTAATGGTGTTATCGGGCATACATTAAACTTTATTATAAAATTTTTTTACAGTAAAAAAAAAACAAAATGGCCGTTCCACAGCTATCTTCCCGGGACATGTTTTGCTTCCAGGGCTCCGCGGCACGCAGCACCACTGGTGCACTTTTGAATCTAGAACAAAAAAAAAACCATTAATCTAGAGGGCTATAGCTAGAGAATGTCGATCGGATTTTAAAAAGTATCAATTTTTGTGGATCTGGCGTGCGTTTGAAAAAAAAAATTGATTTTTGACGAAAAAAACGGCAAGTTTTTTGTTAATAAAAAATCAATAAATAAAGTTCTTGAAAATTCCGATCGACATTCTCAAGATAATGTAAATGTTCACATCTGGTTAAAATTTCAAGTAAAAAAAATGAAAATTGTTCGAGTTATGCTGCGTGCCATTTTGAAAAACCATGTTTCGAGAAAAACGCGTTTAAAGTTTTGCGAATAGTTTGTTTGGGTTTGTTTGGGTTTGTTTGGGTCGCACAGGACCTTTTTTTCTTATTCTAGAGGGTTTAAACTATTTTTTAAGCCAATAAAAAAAAATCGATTTTTCAAAAAATTTACAGTGGCCTTACCCCTTAAGGTCTTACATACGCGATTTCGCCAATTTTCGAAGGTATTTTTATAGACGCCGTTAAAAAAAATTACGCATATATTGACAACATTTTTTCTACAGATCATTTATGCACATGGTTAAGTATATATTTCAAAAAATCAGAAATATTAACAAATGGCGGAGATATAATATATTTCCACGATTCACTTTTTTCAACCTTGTAAAAGTTCTAACTCTTGAACGAAGGTTCAGATCGCTTGGATTTTTTTACAACATATTCTTAGTATCGTCACCGATCGTGTGAACCACAGAAACAAAAATTACAATGGTAGAAACAAAAATACCAACAGAAAATTGAGTAAAAAAATTTTAAGTTTCGAATTTTTATTATAATAATTTAAAAAAAATAATATTGTCGGTTCACACTGAAGATACATTCTTTATGCAATTATAAATATGTTCATTTTTTTTCAGACACTCACATCGATGCCGAGAACTTTAACCATCAACGCGCACGAAAAAAAAATACATTGCTTTATTATGTTATATCTCCGCCATTTGTTAATATTTCTGATTTTTTTTTACATATACTTAACCATGTGCATGAATGAGGTGTAAAAAATGTCAATATATATGCGTCATTTTTTTTAACCGCACGGAAAAAAAGAAATAGTAGAAAATACAGGGGCTACACAGTTCACATTGGACTCGAGCGATTACACAGCGATATTTACTGAAACACAGTGCTCAAAATACAGTGTGCTCAAAGTAAATTATTACAGTTCCTATACTGTCCTCTTTGGACTCGAACCGCTCTACTGTATCTTTTACTTGAACACACAGTCCAAAATACAGTGTAGTCAAAAGTAAATTTTGACAGTTCAACACTGCAATATAAATTTAACAAAACTTGTAATTTGACAGTTGGTTAATCTGTATTATGTACAATGAATGCGCCACTTATATCGACAGAGTTTATGTATACACAAATAAAAAAGTTTATCCATAAAAGAAGTTTGAAACAAATGTGTAGATAATATTAAAAAATCCGTCACATACACAAGAACGTACCTTTTTGTAAATTATTCTCTCTTTTTTATAATTTCATGAATTATGTCGGACAAATTTCAACGTTCGCATCCTATCGACCACGCACTACTAACTGGCAATCCTTTGTGTCCTGGCGACGTGCCTCACCCCACGCGCGAAACAAGTCCTAATTAGACAAGAACGTATCTTGAAAAAAAAATTCTCTCTTTCTTTATAATTTCTTGAATTCTGTCGCACAAATTTCGATGTCCGCGTCCCATCAACCACGCACTACTAACTTTCAATCCTTTGTGTCCTGGCCTCGTGCCTCACCTCGTGCCTCATTTGCGTACAGTATAAAAATCAGTGATCGCATTTAAATTTTACCGTTGAATATTATTACTGAAATCACTGATGTATTCACAGTGTCAAACTGCAAATAAACCAGTGTAACTGTAAAAATCTCAGAGTGCACAGATAACGTCACGAACTGTCGAAAGAAGAGTAAAACTACCGTGCCACACTGTGAAATTTAATGAATCACTCTGTACTCAATACAGTGTACATTGTAACCCTTGCAGTTTGCGTACAGTATAAAAATCAGTGATCTTGTGTAAATTTTACAGTTGAATATTTTTACTGAAAACACTGATGTATTCACAATACCGAACTATAAATAAGCCAGTGTAGCTGTAAAAATCTCAGTGTGTACAGGAAAATTCGTCATTTTCGCAGGACAGGATTTACATTACTCTGTTTCACTGTAAAATGAAATATGGCACCCTGTTTTTCATGCAGTTTATACTGTGATTTTCGCTGTTTCTTTTTTTCCGTGCGCGTCTAGAAAAGTACCTTCGAAAATTCGCGAAATCTCGTATATATTTTTTCGTGGCGAACATAGAGTACTGATCTTTGACAACTGGCATCGAGAAGTATTGAGGTCTAGTCATGGATAATTACACGATCAATCATTTTTAAGTAAATAATACGTTTTATTAATAAATTAAAACCTCAGGTCATTTTGAGATACCCTATATAATGACTCGATCAGACAATATTATAAACACATGATCAGGCAGCCTGATAAGGACAAACCGTTACACTTTCCAGCAGGGCGTTATCGAGTTACCTCATGTGTGCCCTAACAGGGCAGCCAAGTAACCCAAAAACGACCCGAACGGGACCCTGTTAACAATTCTACACGTGATGTTCTTCCTTTCGTGAAAAATTCACACGAATCTTCGCAATCGCAAAAAAAAACGAAGTTTCTTCCTCTTCGATGGTTCATCGAGGCAACGTGGCCTGGCAGAAGTGGCAAATGTCGCACTCGTAAATCGACAATTCTTTCGTGAACGCCCGACAAGGGCAGGTTAAAACCAACGACTCGAAAGGCTAAAGAAGGGTCCCCGGTGGTTCGCGGCGGTACGGGTTGGAGGGGGAAAGGGGGTTGAGGCGGAAGCGAACTCGCGAGTTCGCGTGAACGAGTATTGAGCCGCAGGGTGACTACCCTCCGGACGATTCCTCGGCCCATTTGAAATGCATTGAATTTTTAAGCGGCTCTCTTACTGGTCTTACTGTGTGGGCGCGCAGCGTCCTTTTTCGTTGACGCGCACGACTCTGCTACTGCCGCGCTGCTGTTTCTACTGCTGATGACGACGATGAGGATGAAATCCCTCGGTCACCCGCGTACTCACCTTGAAATTACCTCGTCCGCCTTCCATCCCGTGCCTGATCGCGCTGCGCCGAAGGACAACGCTTTTTTACCTAGGCAGACCAAAATAGAATGTCCCCGCGGGCACTCTGCCATCAAACTGGAAGAAAGTACTTTCGCGTATATATGTGTGTGTGTGTGTGTGTGTGTGTGTATATATATATATATATATATATATATATATATATATATATATATATATATATATATATATATATACATATGGATAAGTCTACCGTTCATTTCGCAGAGATAAGTTGGATCAGGACGTTTGGCTAATGTCCCGAGTGCCAAATACGAGGGTGGGGTGAAAAGTTTCCGGCCTGACCAAGAGATGGGGCCACTAGGTCTAGTTTTGGAGCGGCATCCTACAGTACCATTCCTACCGAGCTTGTATGTACAGTTTCAGCCCAATCGCTACGTTAGTTTGTGCGTTTGAGAGCACATTGCGCGAGACGCTTCCGTTGTTTTCGTAAAAATGGAAAAATTGGAAAAACGTGCTGTCATCAAATACTTCCATTTGAAAGGTTTTACACCAAAACAAATAAAAGAAGAGATGGATTCAGCACTAGGAGACTCCTCCCCATTATATTCAACTATTAAGCAGTGGGTTTCTGAATTTAAAATGGGTCGTGTGAGCACCTCTGACGAGCCTCGCTCAGGACGGCCCGTTGAAGTCACAACTTCAGAGATGATTGAAAAAATCCATAAAATAGTGTTGGAAGACCGCAGGTAGAAAGTGCATGAGATAGCTGAGACCTGTAGGATGTCAGCTGAACGTGTGCGAAATATTTTGCACAACCATTTGAACATGGAAAAGCTGTGTGGAAGGTGGGTGCCGCGTTTGCTAACGCTCGACCAAAAATTGCTTCGAAAAACCATTTCTACCGACAATTTGGCACTGTATAGGCGTAATCTAAACGAATTTTTGCGTCGATTCATAACTGTTGATGAGACATGGGTCCACCACTACACTCCTGAAAATAAAGAACAGTCAAAACAGTGGGTTGGAAAAGGGGAACCAACCCCAAAGAAGGCAAAAACAATTTTATCGGCAAACACGGTTATGGCTACTGTTTTTTGGGATGCGAGAGGAATTGTATACATTGATTACCTTGAAAAGGGTAAGACTATCACTGGTCAATACTACGCAGAGTTATTGCAACGTTTGAAGCACGAGGTGCAAATTAAACGACCTCATTTGGCGAAGAAAAAAGTATTGTTTCATCACGATAACGCACCAGCGCATTCGTCGATTGTTGCCATGTCCAAAATCCACGAATTGAAGTTTGAATTGATGCCGCATCCTCCCTACTCTCCAGACTTAGCCCCCAGCGACTATTACCTGTTTCCTAACCTCAAAAAATGGCTTGGCGGAAAAAGATTTAAGAGCAACGAAGAAGTTATCGAAGCTGTAAATCAGTATTTTGAGGAGCTTGACGAATCTACGTTTAAAACTGGTATAACTAAATTAGAACACCGTTATGAGAAATGTATCAGTATTGATGGAGATTATGTTGGAAAATAAAGCAAAAAAAAATTTTTAAACATCGCTTTTCTTGGTCAGGCCGGAAACTTTTCACCCCACCCTCGTAGAAATACCCGTTTTTTTTTTCGTAACGAATCTAACGTACGTATCGACATAGAATAACTGGAGGAAAAAATCCAACAATATGTTTATCGTCACATCGTCCTTGTACATGCTTTATCGCGAACCTATGCGCTATTTCAAAACTTGCCTTGGGGGGGATCTCTCGTGCACACTTATAATATTTTATCGCATCTTCCGTACAACGCTCAGGTGCTTGCGCGATAAGGGCGTTCTCTCTATCTCTTTCTTCCCTTTTCTCTGTCTCCCTCTCTCTTTCTCTCTTATTCTCGAGTCGTTGAAACGACTAAGGCGAAAGCGTACATCTACAGGGATTGTAAGTGCAAGAGGCAAGGAGAAAGAAACGGGAGAGTGGTAGAGAGAGAATGAGAGAGAGAGGGAGGGAGGGAGGGAGAGAGAGAGAGAGAGAGGGGCTGAAATGAGGGAGGAATGAAGATGGAGTGCTGGGTGGGTGGTTGTATCCCTCTCTCGTGCGATGCCCGAATCGTCCTTGACCTTGGAGAGCTCAGCTGCACCACGAGAGCACACAGCCTCTCCACTCGGGACGAGAGAGAGAAGCAGATCTCGCGCCTCGAGTAGTTCTCGAAGGATCCGCGGCGAGTGCAATTGCTCTTTCTCTCTCTCTCTCTCTGTCTCTCGGTGCTCTTAGTGCGCCTGCGTTCTGTTTCGTCTCGTACTCTTGTTATATATATATATATATATATATGTTTCTGGTGTCGGGTATTCTTTAGTGATATCTTTCTTCCAAGCTCTCTCTCTCGCTCTCTCCCTCTCACTCTTCCATTCCTTGCATATCCCGCACGACGACTCCGCGATTTCACTGTTTTCGCACAAACATGCATAAATTTCGACGCAATATTCCTTACGTAGCGCATGTACGTAGAATACTCTAGTCATGGCAGCGGTAGGGCGGGGAGGGGGAGAAGTGGCGAGAGAGAGAGAGAGAGAGGAAAAATCGGAGGATTGTAAAAGACTCGGCGACCGCTGGTTCAGGACCTCGGATCATCGTATGTGGTGTGCATGCACGAGAGAAAAAGATTTCCAATTCACGATCCCTACACGAAGGGGATCAAATAAAAGCGCGATTTCACTGGTCAACGGATTTTCCCGTGTATGTACATCGCTTCGCGGGATATTCTCTCGAGCGGATACACGTTGCATCGAAAATTCTTCTTTTCTCTGGTCTCGTTTCGTTCTCTCATTCCGAAACGCGAATTCGCCACAGATGGCGATTCTAAATGGATTTTTTAGTGCCGAAATTGGCCGTCGTGAATTTGCAATTTCGCGCTGGCTAGCTTGTCGATAAGGTGCGGTTGCGCACGAGTAGCTGACATGGGGAGGATGCCAATCGAGATCCACCGATTTTATTTTTTAAATGAATGCATAATATATCAAGAATATTGTGTTAAAATTTCAAGTCGATCGGAGTAAAATTGACGAAGTTATGAGTATTTGAGCGTCTATTGCTCCATGCCGTTCTCTTCTCTTCTGCGTTTTTCAAACCCTTTTTCTGAGACTAGTCATATTTGAAGTCCGTGTGCACGATAACTCAAAATCTACTGGACCAATCGCTTTGAAATTTTGCACAGTACTTCTTCACATAATTCACAAGGTATTGTCGAGAGCTTTTTTGTTTTTTTTAATAATAATTACTAATTTTTCAACAACAAATTAGCCGATTTTTTTAAGCGAAAATCGGGTTTTTGGCTCCCAAGTGCTACGAAAAATCGAAAAATCGAAAAAAATCAAAATCCTCCCGTCATTACCTCGAGAAACATCTCCTTTAACAAATGCATTTTGATTTTTTTGTTTCAAATGATCCTGTTGCGAGTTATGGTGCACACCGCAAACCAACTTTTTTTCGAGGCGCCTCCGGGGTTTAATTTTCACTCGCTCAATTTTGAATATTTTGCAATGCAAATTTAGGAGAATGTTGTTCAAATGTTACTTTGTTAAATGTAAATTTTTCAATAAACAAACACTATTCGTTACGCCAAAAAAAATCTTAAAAACATGCCTTTTTTCGCCGAATTAACTTTACCCCGCCGTTAAATTTCACAGTGTGGCACGGTAGTTTTACTCTTCTTTCGACAGTTCGTGACGTTATCTGTGCACTCTGAGATTTTTACAGTTACACCGGTTTATTTGCAGTTTGACATTGTAAATACATCAGTGATTTCAGTAAAAATATTCAACTGTAAAATTTAAATGCGATCACTAATTTTTATAGTATACGTAAATGAGGCACGAGGTGAGGCACGAGGCCAGGACACAAATGATTCCCAATTAGTAGTGCGTGGTTGATGGGACGCGGACATCGAAATTTGTGCGACAGAATTCAAGAAATTATAAAGAAAGAGAGCATTTTTTTTTTTCAAGATACGTTCTTGTCTAATTAGGACTTGTCTCGCGCGTGGGGTGAGGCACGTGGCCAGGACACAAAGGATTGCCAGTTAGTAGTGCGTGGTCGATAGGATGCGAACGTTGAAATTTGTCCGACATAATTCAAGAAATTATAAAAAAGAGAGAATTATTTACAAAAAGGTACGTTCTTGTGCATGTGACTGATTTTAAAAATATTTTCTACACATTTTTTTCAAACTTCTTTTATGGATAAACTTTTTTATGTGTGTCTACATAAACTCTGTCGATATAAGTGGCGCATTCATTGTACATAATACAGATTAACCAACTGTCAAATTACAAGTTTTGTTAAATTTATATTACAGTGTTGAACTGTCAAAATTTACTTTTGACTACACTGTATTTTGAACTGTGTTCTAGTAAAGGATACAGTAGAGCGGTTCGAGTCCAAAGAGGACAGTATAGGAACTGTAATAATTTACTTTGAGCACATTGTACTTTGAGCACTGTGTTTCAGTAAATATCGCTGTGCAATCGCTCGAGTCCAATGTGAACTGTGTAGCCCCTGTATTTTCTACTATTTTTTTTCCGTGTAGCGTGGTGCGAAATGAAAAATAAACTTTTAGAAAATAAGAAAATTTTCGTATGACCGGATAATATTATGTAGTTCGAGAAATGGCAGGCTGTAGTAAAAAAAAGTCTGTTTTTCGACGAAAACAGCTTTAATAATTATTTATTAACAAATGGATCAACGCTAAAAAAATGGTAGGTTTTACCCTTCACAAAAATTCGCCACAACTCGGTCAATTTTTGGAATCTTTACAAAATCTTTGTTGCACATTTAAGTTAAGAGCCTCGATTATGAAGCAGTGCAGAAAAATCGTATTTTTTAATTTTAAAGCTGACGCAGACCATTGAAACGGTGGTGTTTTTTTCCCTAGTCGTGGTCATCTCGAATGCTCCGAGCGCGTGCATTTGTCTTTCGGGACGTACTCGTATATCGCTCGGCCTCCGCATATGGAAGCCATGAACCACATCAAGCACGGCTCGTGAGCCGTCGCAACGCACAGCAAAGATCAATACTCGAAGCTACAACCGCGGGACCCACCACGTGCCTCGAGTACCTCGCACTTCTTTTCCCCTACCACCTCATACGTGGCTATAACTCACGTAGATACCGTGCACTGCGAATATATACACACAGGTGAATAATAGCACGAGCGAAAATTTCTTAGGGCGTAACGACAACCGGTCGACGCCGTCGCCCCCCACCAGTGCGAGAGAGTGACACGCTCTTGTTCTTTTGTCCCGCATTTTTAGCCCGCACGACCGACTTTTCGTGAAAACGAAAAGATCCTCGACTTGGTCCGCGTGAAAAGACGGAGGTCGAGAGGACCCCATTTTCCGGAAACGCTTAACGTCTTGCGGTTCAATTCTGAAGAATTGAAAGAGAAATTCGGGGGAGAATACATTTTCAACGGCACGGCAATTTTCAGTGGCTATTTCAATGCTTACTTTCCAAAGTCAATTGAAGGGGTTATATACAGTCGGGAGGCCCAAAAAGATCGATTTTTCAAGAATTTTTCTTGAGAAGACCTTTAAATCTATTTACGTAAAAATTTGTACACATATTATGGTAACGTTTGACTGTATTTTAACTTTTTTTATTGGTAAAAATAATTATTTTGAAAGCTGCTATATCTGATATCCAAGATATCAGGCGTCTTGCGGTGAGCACAATATCTCTGGACTGGATCATCTATAATGAAAAAACCAAAAATATTTCGTTAATATAATGGATTATCTTGTAATCGATCGAAGGAATAAGCAAAATAATAATTTTTGACAAAATGACGGCTTTTAAAAAAAAATCGATCTTCGACAAAAAAATGAGGGTTTAAATTGTTTATAAAATGGAAAATATTTATCGGTGAGAAAAAACGTTCGATTAATTATTGAAAAATATACTTGAAAAGATTGTGTTAAAATTTGAGACTGATCGGTTCAGCCGATTCCGAGAAATCTTGCTCACCGACTTCAAAAACACAGTTTTGAGATAAACGTGTTTAAAGTTTCAAAAGCACTTTCGAATGCTCTGACACGTCATTACAAATGTGCGTGTAACTTCGAGAATATTCGCCGTATTGACAAGAAATTTTCTGTATGTGTACGTAAATATATGTACATTACGATTCTTTAAATTGATTTTTCGGAAATTTTCATTGTATATAACTCCTGAAGGGGGAGACACCTTTAGGCGAGAAATATTTTTTTTTAGGAAAGATTTCTTCAGCATTTATGAGACTTAGGGTATGTTTTATTACTACTTTTGGATGTTACGTGGTATTTTTTTGTTAACTATTAATCTTTTCAAATGGCGGAGATCTGCCACGGTCTTCTAAACGGGTTTCCGCGAGTGTTTTCAGACGGCGTGACACATAGCGTCAGCAGGATCAATCTGAAAAATATAACCAAAGTTTTTTCTTTCATTAAGCCGCATACGCAGAATATGAACCAAGAAAAAGTGAGTAATGTTGAAAATCGATTAAATGGTACGCTTTGAAACAAAGAGATTGAATTGTCCGAAAAAAATCACTACATTTTACAATAATAATACTTTGCTTTAATTTTCAAGAATATTCAGGGTCTTGATTTAGACAATGAGGTGAGAAAGATTCATACCAAATTTTTTTCATCTACACGTCACGTCATTTTTGGAAATGCAGTATATAAGACCGTGTCGTACTTCTGCCATTTTTTAAGATCAATAAAAAAAATACCATGTAATAGCTAAAAGTAGTAATAAAACTCACCTTCAGTCTCAAAAAAGGAGAAGGAAAGGGATTTTTCCCTTTAAACAAAAAAAATCATGAAAATCAGCAAAAAAATTCCTCGTCTAATGGTATCTCTTCCCTTAAATTCTTAGTTTTATGCCGTTGGTGAAAAGTTGATATAAATTATTAGCGTGCCCAATTAGAATCGCCACTCGTCCCACAAACTCGCCATAAAATGGCACTATAAATTGCACAAACTTTCCCACTCCGAATTTCTGCATTTTTCATCCCGAAATCCCGCATCAAAATAGGAAAAAAAGAGGGGAGAATGAAGTTGCGGGAAGGAGAGAGAGAGAGATAGAGAGAGAGAGAGGTGAGAGAGAGAAAGAGCGATGAATCAGACGTATGCGAAAAGACTTTTTTTTCCCTCACCAACGAGAGATTTGGAAGACGTCCAGGAAATTGAGTAGCTCTCCCGCCCTCACACCCTCTCTTTATTCCTTGCTCATTGGCATTCTGCTTTACCAGTGGGATCTGCAACCTGTAGATTATTTATTACCTCAGCCCACGTTCATAGTCTGCACTACTAGTATTTATGCCCAAATTTGATCACCCGCGAAACGAGACGCGAAACCCGAAAAGATTCCGCACAGGGAAAAGAAATTTAAAGAATACGAAAAAGCAAACAAAAATGAAGTGTAAAACACAAGCAACGCGTATGAGAAGCACACTTGCGTTTCTTTCCTTAAATTCGCGGGCTCGCATTTCTCACTCGTTTTTATTCTGCATGAGCCTCTTGAAGGCTATTTCTTTCGTCGCTCTCGAGGAATTCCTAAATTTGAGGTTTTTCACGTGCACACAGCGAGGAACGAAAGAATAGTAAAACCGCGCGCGGAGCGAAAGATGTGAATAAGAGGCTTTCTCTCTCTCTCTCTCTCTCTCTCTCTCTCTCTCTCTCTCTCTCTCTCTCTCTCTCTCACTCACTCTCTCTCTCTCGAATTCTTTGGTCGTTCGGCGAAAGAAAATACGTTCGAATGAATAAAATATAAATTTAGATATACCACGTTACCCCTTTCTTTTCGTGACATGATAATCTTTTCGTTCAAATCCGACGTGAATACGACGTTGCCCTTTGCGAGCTATGAAAACTTCGAGACATTTGAACCTGAGCGAGGTCATTGTCTGCACATACTATACATACGTACGTACAGGGTGTCCCTCTTATCTCTGCCACCCGAAATAACGCGGTAATTATCGACGTCACAAAAAAATGTTCCAGACAAAAGTTGTACGGTGCGAAGGGGACCATCAAATGCGACCAAGGTTTTTTTTTTTATTTCGGTGGAGGTGCTGACGCACAGTGAAGGTCACCTCCACGTTTTTTTAATGGAATGGTACATTTTTCTTCAGCCATCTTGTGGAGCACCTTAAACCGCATAAAAAAACATTCGGGGGTCGAAGTCGTTGAAGGTCATTCAAGGTCACGTATTAAAATGAAATACAAATCTAATTTGTATAATCAATACTGACCTTGAATGACCTTGAACGACTTTGACCCCCTAATGTTTTTTACGCGGCTTAAGGTGGTCCACAAGATGGTTGAAGAAAAATGTACCATTCTATGAGAAAATGTGGAGGTGACCTTCACTGTGCGTCAGTGCCTCCACCGAAATAAAAGAAATTGGTCGCATTTGATGGTCCCCTTCACATCGTACAACTTTTGTCGGGAACATTTTTTTGTGACGTCGATGATTACCGAGTTATTTCGGGTGGCAGAGATAAGAGGGACACCCTGTATATATGTGCGTATGTGTATATATATTTGTAGAAAACATATTTCGAGGACGGTTCTTAAAACTCTTCCCAACGGATCTTTGATTTTGGGTACCGGACGGTCGTTGAAATTGGCTTCTTTTAAAATTAATATGCGCCTGTATTTGATGGGGTTGGAGTTTGCATCGTTGGAATGCAACGAAAATTCTTTTTAATTTATTATTTTCATTATTATCCAAAATCATATTTGGCACATTTCTCGTAGACCGCTAAATAAAAATCCTAAAAACTGTTTGCATGATTGTCGTAGCTCAAACCTACCAAAGAAAATTAAGAAAAAAAAAAATCATTTCCGTTGCATTCCAACGATGCAAACTTTAACATCATCAAACTGTATTTATCGAAAGATGATTTTGACGACGCGTGGTCGAATGTCTTCAGAATCATTTTCGTCATCCACCAATACGTACATGCGTATTATAAAGTAAGGTATCCTATTTCTTTTTAAACACAAAGAAACCTTTCTTTTCAATTATGTCTACGTCGTTTCAAGCCTGAACATTTATCTATTTTTCTACGTAATCGCCATTTCGGTGGATGCATTTTTGTAGGCGCTATGACAGTTTTATGTATGCCCATGTTATATCTCGCCCGCCATGTCGTTGAAGAAGCGTTGAACCTCGTGCAACTATTGCAAAGCCCCTACACTACTTGCGAACGTTTTTGACATCTATGCACGAATTGCCATGCACTTCCGTCAATTGACGATGAATCTTAATCGGTTTAACGCCTTTTGCGTTCAAAGAATGAATAACTGCGCGGACTTGGTGGTAGGGCCAAGTGGGAGCTCCATTACGAACGGCCGCCAAATCAAGGCTGAGCGTACCAGCGAGGTGCGCGCAGGCTTGTTGGGAGTGGGGCAAACAACAGACACAACAGTGTTTTTAACAGCCGGTCGGACAATTTTCCCACGTTCCCAGCGCTTTGGAGATCTTACTTTTGGGATGTACCCTCGTATATAAACTGATTAAGGGGATGCATCTACCCCAGAAACCCGAAAAAATGTCCAAATTCCGAGAAAAAAAATTGTGCTAAACGTTTAGTGACAAAAAAGGCATTTTTTTTTAAACACAAAGGTACATATATTGACGGTCTTAAAAAAATCACCGAAAAATATAGAAAAACAACAATAACATGGCCGCCGGCAGATGATGACATTTTTTTCGCGACGTTTGACGGTGGACACTTTCCAGCTTAAATGGTCCATCTGAAATGTAAAAACCAAACCGGTTATTCAAAGTAACAATAAATACCAGTCGTCGACGATCGTCGATTTTTTGAATCTTTTTTTTTTTAACAACGCGGTGACGAACTGAAACTCGAGTACAAAAAATCGATGAAAAAAGAAGTGATTTTTAAAAAGTGAGATCGTCAACGACTTTCAAAAGTTTCTCATTGTATCTCCTGTCAATTTGGAAACAATCCATCAAGTGGTTCTCGAATTATTATGTCCACTGACTTTGAAAACAGTGGTTCGAGAAAAACGCGTTTAAAATTTGCAGCACAGTAGAACCTCAATTATCCGAACCAATTGGGACCGAGACTAGTTCGGATAATCGAGACGTGGGTTTTTTGGGACGAGATCATAAACAACACCTTTTAACATAAAAACAGTACATACATATATATTAAAATTTGACATACATATTAACGTTGAAACATATGTTTTATATATATATATGTATTTTAAATTAAATAAATTAAATAAATTGAATTAAATAGTAATATACTAAAGTATATAGGGGCCATCCATATATTACGTCATTCTAAATTTGGGGGGAGGGGGTTCGTCTGCGGATGACGGTAAATGATGGATGGGGGGGGGGGGGGGGGCGTTTCGAAATTGACGTCATTCTTGTGATACCAGTTACTTCAAAATGTACAATAGTATATTGTACAACTAGAGTGGTTTCCCCGCATGAGTGATGAAAAATATTTTGCAAGTACCTAATGGTATTAATTATTGAACTCATTATTTATTTATTTATTACATAAGGTTTGTCTACATTATATTCGAGAACTTCAAAAAACAGCGTACCTATGAAAATAGTTCGATCGAGCCAAAATGAATATGGGGAGGATACGGAGATATTACCCGTGATCCAGGATTTGCAAGAATGGGTGAAAACTCCATGGGAGCTATCCAAAGAAAACTAAAGAATAGGGAAGAATAATATTATTATATTAATAAACATTGCCAAAGTACAAAATAATAAAAGATGATTCTATAACAAAATGTTTTAATGTTACCCAATTTTTCTCAAATCCGCAAATGTTTTAATTTTGCCAAACTGGTAATGCCGTCAATTTTGCGAGAGGGGCGGGGGTCATTAGGAAATGACGATAGGATGATTGTAGGGAGGGGGGGGGGTCGAAAATCAGCAAAAATCGATGACGTAATATATGGACGGCCTCATATATATATATATTAAACACCTGCAAAAAGCCGAATGCCTTTTTCAATATTTTTTTTTTTTTATGAAATCGTCCATTTTTAATTGACGAACGGTTGTAACGTGTTTTTGAGCGTCTAAGTCTCGCAGCCGTTTGGGAAGGAGAAGTTGCGTTGGTTTGCTCATTGTTGCTCACGGCGGTGGAAGCGAGCAACAATGTGTCTTTTGCACCAACGTTCGGATAATTGAGCGTTTGGATAAACGAAGTCATCGTTCGGATAATTGAGGATTCGGATGATCGAGCTTCGGATAATCGAGGTTCTACTGTATTCTGTTGCTACCGCTCATCCGACTGTTACTATAGCTCATTCAATTTTAGGAATATTTCATTGAAAATTTCAGGCAATATTGCTAAAAGATGACACTATCGAGTACAAATATTTTTGGAAAATGCCTTTTTTCCCATCTAGATAGATGTAGCCCGTTAAAACAAACCAATGAATACGGTACAAGAATGTTCAAATAAAACTTGTTCTCGTCATATTGTTGCACCGAGAAAGCGCGTCTCCGCTTATTCCTCAAATGCACAAAGGTCGTTTTATGAACCTTGCAAAAAACGCTCGTAATTATGGAAACTCCACGACGAAAAAATAAAAAGAAAAAGAAAACCTACAGACATTACACAAAGTGCAACTAGTTCATGGCATTGAAAATGTAATCAGACGTTTCGGGTAGTAAAAAACAAGTACGTGTAAATAATATGAGTTGGTTTTTATTATTTTTCAAAAACATTGTAACATTGAGGTATATAGTTGGGTATGTTTGTTTGTTTGTATAATAATTGTTATATATTTGTAATATAAGTTGTGATGTAATTTTCAAATTAACAACATTAGAATTGGGTCGGAGAGGGCGCTTTTTCAACCGATCAGAGGCATTCAGCATGTCGCAGCTTCTCCCACTCTACTACAACACAGTGGAAGTGGAGTGGGGGTAGCGTTAGTTTCGTAAGACATGCAGCCAACTCTGGCCCCTATACTCAGCCTACCTCAACAAACATATACAGCTTTAAAAACATTTCCAATGCTGCTAACAGCAACATACTTGTGTATACTTTAAGTCTTCTCTTTTTTGGTCTGCGGTGTACACGTTTGAAAAGAGTTCGTCACTGATTGGGCCTGTACATACACTCGTCGCGTACTCGTTTGCGAAATATACTTATGCGTAAGAAACGGTTTGTAGGGACTCTGTTTTTGCAACCTGTGCAGGTGCATATCTCTCTCTCTCTCTCTCTCTCTCTCTCTCTCTCTCTCTCTCTCTCTCTCTCTATATATATATATATATATATATATATATATATATATATATATATATATGGTGTGTGGTGTGTATGTGTGTTTACATAGGACGTACGTAGGATAGAGTTCCTCGGCGCCACATTTCCGTCAAGCAACGACGATGTCGTCGGTGCAAGAGGCGAGCACAAGGAAAGACAAGAAGGAAATACGAGACGCGCATCGCGCACACGCACATACACACGTACACGGGAGGCTTTTGCGATCCTCTCGATCTCTTCGAAGATTTATATCCACGTTTCTATTCGCTATCTCCGCCTTCTCTATGTTGCCATCTCTCTCTCTCTCTCTCTCTCTCTCTCTCTCTGTTCCTCTTTATCAATACGCGAGTGTGCATGCATACATACGCACACACTGTATCCGCTTATCTCGCCGACACAACATGAAACCGTATCGGGCCGACGTTGTTCTTGCGCAACAATAACCTCACTTCGTTTGCTAAATAACGCAACGTTTATCCATAGTTGGGATTTCATCGAAATACATGCTCGTAGGGTGAAAGATCGTGATCGGCAAAATAGACGTTAGCTGATAATCCTATGATGTACATATAAATATATTGAAAAAATAGAACTGAAAGCTGGAAAAATGACTTTTCGTTTGAAGATGGTAGAACAATGGGGGAATACGCGCCCGAATCATATTTAAGGGGGTTGGAGTGGTCCGGTTGAGTCAAATGACGGTTTGTGAATTTTTTTTTCAATGCATCTCAAACATACATAGATGATTTTCTAGAGGTATAGATTTATTCCGTAGATGCTAATTTTTCATGAAATATATCAATAAAGGGCAATATTAAATGTTTTTATATTTCTATTACGTAAATAAAAAAAAATTGTGTTACTACCAGCGTGAAAAAATATAACATTATCGATGATTATTATCAAAAACAAAACCGGCCGAATGTTTTATACAACTCAGAATGAAAGTTCGAGTCATTTATAATTATGCCTATTTATACAGGGTGTTTGGCGCATGGACCGACACATTTTTTGAGGAATTGGGGGGGTTATTCGCTATTTTTTTTTTCACTTTTAGATCCTATGTCCTCAGGGTCACGGTAATTGAGATATGATTTTTTTTAAATAATTTAATCACGCGAAATTTCGCTTTTATATCGTCATAACTTTTGTATTCTGCAATGTATGTTTATTATAAATAAATCATTATTTGATACAATTGCTTCCGATAAAGTGACTCTTGAGCTTCCAATCTTGAAAATGTGTAACTGTATTTATGAAAAATTACAACTCTTAAATTCATAATAAAAAAAAACTTATCCGCTTTATTTTCACCACATAATGAATGATTTCTATGACATGTAGCATACCGTTGGAAAGGGTATAAACTAGAGAACGTTTTTTAACAAAGCTACGTTCATAATAGCTTTCAGTATTTTTTTTTATAATGAATTTAGAAGTTGACATTTTTCATACATTTACGTATTTTTAAGACATTGGAAGGTCATGAGTAATTTTCTTGAAACCAATTGTATGAAACAATGATTTATTCATAATAAACATACATTGCAGAATACAACAGAAGTTATTTCGTGCTATTACAACCACAAATAAAAAACTACCGACGATTTGAGGACGAAATATCGGGTAATTGAAAAAAAAAAACCAAAAGAAAAATCATATCTTAATTACCGTGACACTTAGGACATATGGTCTAAGGGTAAAACAAGTAGCAAATGACCCCCCAACCCCGCAAAATATACCCTTTATCGTGAATGTCTTGCCTATCTAACCGCACGTAAAATTACACGTATTAAACTATTTTTTATCTCTGATCTCTCGTGGTGAAAAAAAAACAAAAAAAAAAAATCGTACAGACTCGGTATAGGCTAGACAACAACATATATATTTTTAAAATTTAATCTTGGTTTGTAGATGACGTTTCAACCTCCTTAAGCTAAAAATAGTCTGTGCAACGTGAGAAATCGGGTCGGACGAGACGTTTATCCAAGCGCGTCTTTATTTCTCGTTTATCTCCTTCCCTCCCTCCCTCTCTCCTCTGTCTTCCCCTCATACTCTTATTTTTATTGTCGCCCACCCTGGGCGATCGTGTCATCGTAAAGTCGTCGCTTTAAATCTGTAACACGCGATAAATCAGCGTGGTTATATACGCGTAAACAAAGTTTTACAGTAAAAATAAAGCCCAGTTGGGTATAACGGAGCGTTGCCCCCTCCCCCCCCCCCTCTTGCGTTCATGCGTACATGGATGTACGCGCGGAACGATGACGACGTCAACGACGGCGCCTCGAATATATCCGAGAGGGAGAGCGGGCGTCTCTCGCATCTCTGCCCCGTATTACACGAGAGCTGCTGCAGCAATGGAGCGAGCAAAGTCGCAAGGGCACGCGAAGCTGCGAGAGCATTACGGGACGATGGACCCTCCGAGAATGAGAGGGAGCGAAAGTAAAATAGGGGGGGGGAGATGGTGAGAGAGAGAGGGGGGGAGAGAGAGAGAGGCAGGGATTCCTCCCTTGCACGTTCAACTTTCCGCTCCCCACAGTGTCGAGTGCATTGCCAGTTTGAAGCTCGTTCACCTTGAGCTCTCGAGGACAGTGGAGCTCATTCGTTTAATCTCGGTTTTGCCATTCTGTCGCATTATGCTCACACTCCGCGTCGTAACGTTTTCGTATCTCTCTCTTTCTCTTTCTCTCTTGCACATTTATACACATATATCATACTTAATAGTATATTATACGTCCCATAATTGATCGCGTCGAAGTTTCCATCGTTGGAACGAAACGAACGTATTTTTCATGTTTTAATTTCTTCATTTTTATCATGATCTGTAGTTTTTTTAGAGGTTAGGTCCGTGGATCTCTAGTTAAAATAAGAAAAACCGTTTGAAAGATTTCTGTACCCTAAAGCGGCGAGAAAAAGTGAGCAATAGAAGAAAAATTGACTTTCGTTGCATTCCAACGATGCAAAGTTCAACATAGTCATAATTGAATCATTCAATCCGAGAATTTATAATGTATATTCAATATATGCAATATACAATACTATACAATTGTAGTATGGATAGTATATTCATTATATATATATATATATATATATATTTAATATTCCAATGTTGATGATGTTGAAGTTTGCATCACGGAAATGCAACTTTTCTATTTTTTAAATTTCTTAATTCACATCATGATCTTTAATAAACATAATTATAACCAAACCACAACTAACAGAATTGTTATACTAAACGACATAAAACGTATATAACGGAACCATGACCAAAAACACTCATATATATATTTTGTCAAACGTTATTGTAATATTTATTTAAAAAAATGTGTATCACAATGTATACAGAAGAAACTAACTTCTGAAGAGGACCCGAACCGAGGGCCGAAACGTAAAGAAAAACATCCTCTAGTTCCATTGACTTTGGAATAACCTTCATTGGCCGGACCGAAGCCGAATCCACACGATCAACTTGTCATCCACACGGCCGCACACATCTCTGACTCACTTTAATTTTTTTTTTTAGATTAAGGTTGTGGATCTCCATTGAAAATAACAATAAACCATTTGGATGATTATCGTACCCTAAATCGGCGAAAAACAAGTAAGCAAAAGAAGAATAACGATCTATCGTTGCATCCCAATGATGCAAACTTCAACATCACCATGGCTGAATCGTTCAATCTGATAATATAAACATATACAATATACAATACTATACAATTATATTATGAATAGTATAATTGCTATGTCTATATATCGTCGATATTCCGATGTTGAGGATGTTGAAATTTACGTCGGTGGACCGCACCGGAACCTGATCTTCTATTGCTCACATTTATTTCGCCCATTTAGGCCATCCAAACGGTTTTTCTCAGCCTCATCAGAGATCCACGATCTTAAGGGTAGGTACAAGGTCAACATAACCTCACAAATTTACCAACCCAGTTCTGTTACGGATGGTGACGTTTTTTAGGAAAAACAAAAGCATTAGGCTATGCAGAATTTTCTGACGCAGACCTTGAAGATTTCCTTTTACCCTAAATATAAATAATAAATAGAATAAATTATAAATAATAGTCGCTGCGAAATAAATTATAAATAATAATTGCTGCGAAATCTCTGTTCGAAGATTTCAGCTATCTCTCTCGCACTCTTATGTCAGGTGGTACATTTTCTACTGCGCCTTAATATATAAAAACATTACAAATCACAATGAAAATGAAGATATTAAGGGGTAAGGCCACTGTAACGGCCCAAAAAAAAAGGTTTTTTCACTAATTTTTTGCTCCCGAAATTGAAGGTATTTGAAAAAAAACTTTTAATGGTGTTATCGGGCATACATTAAACTTTATTATAAAATTTTTTTACAGTAAAAAAAAAACAAAATGGCGGTTCCACAGCTATCTTCCCGGGACATGTTTTGCTTCCAGGGCTCCGCGGCACGCAGCACCACTGGTGCACTTTTGAATCTAGAACAAAAAAAAAACCATTAATCTAGAGGGCTATAGCTAGAGAATGTCGATCGGATTTTAAAAAGTATCAATTTTTGTGGATTTGGCGTGCGTTTGAAAAAAAAAATTGATTTTTGACGAAAACACGGCAAGTTTTTTGTTAATAAAAAATCAATAAATAAAGTTCTTGAAAATTCCGATCGACATTCTCAAGATAATGTAAATGTTCACATCTGGTTAAAATTTCAAGTAAAAAAAATGAAAATTGTTCGAGTTATGCTGCGTGCCATTTTGAAAAACCATGTTTCGAGAAAAACGCGTTTAAAGTTTTGCGAATAGTTTTTTATTGGAAAAAATTAAAAAAAGAAGTTAAAAGGATTTAAACTATTTTTAAACTAGAGGGTTTAAACTATTTTTTAAGCCAATAAAAAAAAATCGATTTTTCAAAAAATTTACAGTGGCCTTACCCCTTAAGGAAGTAGAAAAGATCTTTCGTTGCATTTCAACGATGCAAACTTCAACGCCATCAATATATTGAAAGTAACCTTCGTTATTTTCACTGATCATTAGTGACAGAACGTGGGGTTTTTCTATTGGGACATATGTATGTGTGTGTGCAAAAATTCCTCGAGTTTCTTCAATGGATCGACGATATTGATGCTTGAAATAATGGGCGGAAACATCGTATACCGCAACAAAAAGTATAATTGTGAAAAAGTTTATATTTTTTAAGGTAGCCCTAAAATACACTTATGTATGAATTTTTACATATTTAACCTGAATATATCGAATGTTTTTGTATATAACTTGAATATATGTATATATATATATATATATATATATATATATATATATATATATATATATATATATATATAGACATCCTCTCCGTGTATCATTAACCGGTTGTTTCAATGGCACTGAAGTTTGCATCGTTGGGATGCAACGAAAGTTCTTTTTAATTTTTTCGATTTCTTCATTTTAATCACAGACTATAATTTTTTCATAGTTCAACGTCGTCGATCTCTCAAGACGATAAGAAAAACCAGTTTAAGTGATTTTCGTATCCTAAATCGGGCAAAAAACGTGTGCAAAAGAAGAAAAATGAACTTTCGTTGCATTCCAGTGATGGAAGCTTCAACATCATGTTTTTTCAACCCTCCGTGATTTTGTGCAGTGGTTCAACATACCAAAAAGTAATGATTCCGCATCTATCAATCCTTTTTATGGCATTGATCGTTTTCGCATCACAACGACGAAAATAACGAAAAAAAAAATTTAAATCAACGAATTCAACTTTATCCTTCGTGGAATAAAATTGTGGCCATCTTTTGTCGCCATGGAGTGCAGATTAACCGCATAATCTTTGGAAGTCCTTGAGATCGGGACGAAGACTCCGGAAAGCGTCTAGTCTTCCCAGGACGTTGTGTTTTGTTCGCATTGTGTTATAGGAATACCACAGCGGATGAGACCTTAACTCAATGGCCTTCAGCCACCACGTTACGAATAATTAGAGTCATTTTCTTTTACGGGAATTGCGTTTATCGGTAATTGCGGGGATTAAGGTTGGCGGATGCCGGCAATTGAGCGCAGATCGATCATTGCTGGCGATTGTCGAGTCGAAGATTCGTGAACGATGGAACGGACGAGATTGAGGATCTCTAGAAGGAAGGGGATTCAGTGCGGGCTGCTCGGGGAACCACAGACGACCTTGTCAAACCTGTTGGCAGGAGTCATACGAAACTGACGTCCGCGCGTCATTCGTCTCCTCTCTCTCTTTCCCCCCTCTCTCTTTTTCTCTCTCCAACTACTGCCCCACTCCAGCGTACTTCTGACCGATATCCTCGAGCTTACAGAATTAATTTTAAAAAATGAGAAGAAAAAGAGCGAAAGAGAGAGAGAGAGAGAGCAAAGTACTTTCTCAATGTAGTTGAAAATCCGGGGCCAGGCTGTTGTAACCTTGAAAAGGATGCGCCTGAATCGGTCCTACAACATGTTCGGCGGAAGAGAGGGCACAGGTCCATATACTTTGTTAAGGGAGACTTTGTCCTCGGAGTGCCATATTTCAGGTGTTTACATTTTATTTTTTTTAAAGAAAACGAGTAAAGCTTTTTGAGTGCGGTTTTTTCTTGCTTTTATTCATGATATACAGAACGTTAACAATTAAAAAAAAAAAAAAAAACCCAAAATGGCGGCCGTTGCAGCTCCGCGAAAACAGGTCCTCAAATCGCCGGAGGTAAACGGCTGACATCACTGCCCCCTCTTTGTTGATCTGAAACACAAATTCAAAGCATATTATCAATCTGTGACCCTTCGGTCATGGAATGACGGATGGGTTTTTCGTTTAGTACAAATTTCGGAAAATGGCGGCAATTTAAAAAAAATCGAATTTTCGCGTTTTTTTTCGCATAAAAAGATAAATAATAAATGCAAAAATGTATCTATCGAAAAAACGATCCGTCATTCCGCGAAGACATATTTTCTGAGTATGCTCTCCAAATTTCAGGTCGATATGTTAATTACAGCGGTCAGGAGAATGTCAGCCATTTTTAAAAACGTGTTTTCGAGAAAAACGCGTTTAAAGTTTTGTAATGTGTTTACACAACTGTGTTTATAATTACCGCTAATCGGCAATGCCTGGTCCATAGGGACATCCCTCCTCTTCTTTTAGCTGCTCATTTTGAGCTGCTAACATCTCCCGCTAAATTTTATGGACAAAGTCTCCCTTAAGAAACGTTTCAATTTTGTTGGGCCAAAACATGTTCGATGTTTCACCAATTGTTCATGCGACAAGTATTAAATATAGAATGTGGTAATTTGGTATGTTTACTAACAAGGAACATCACTTCGGTGTCCACCTCCGATTTTGTTGAAACTTTTTTATGCGGAAGAGTATCAAAAACTAAGAGACACGTATTTTTTTTCATATCGTCGGAAAAACGGTTTTAAGGCATCAAACGGACCCCCCAAAAATGGGGATTTTTCACGTCGATAACGTTTTAACGGTACGAGATATAAAGAAATTCAAATTGCAAGAATGTTTCTTTTTTTATGGCACTGAAGTTTGCATTGTTGGGATGCAACGAAAGTTCTTTTTAATTTTTTCGGTTTCTTCGTTTTAATCGCGAACTATAATTTTTTCGTAGGTTAACGTCGTGGATCTCTTAAGAGGATAAGAAAAACCAGTTTGAGTGATTTTCGTATCCTAAATCGGGGAAAAAACGCGCGCAAAAAAAAGAAAAATGATCTTTCGTTGCATTCCAAAGATGCAAACTTCAACATCATTTATTTTTTTGTGTATGAAAAACACCCCTATTTTTGTGTACGAAAAACACCCCTATTTTTCATACGAAAAACACCCCTATTTTCGAGGGTGCGTTTCACCCCTTAAAATCGTTTTTCTGCCGATCAAAGGAATACCCGTTTCTTAGTTTTTGATACTCTTTCACATAAAAAAGTTTCAACCAAATCGGAGGAGGACACCAAAGTGATTTTCCTTGTAAGCGGTCTTTGTTGAACATGATGATGTTTTTAAAAGTTTGACAAAACTTTTGGGAGTGGAAAGAGCCACGTATGTCGGTGCGCTGGCGATGATATTCTACGGTTGCGGAAGTCCTAAGTCCTGAACAGGTGATCTGAAGGAAAAAAATCAGAGACATTTTTACTTGGTACAATGTTGTGTATTAGTCGAGCTACAATCGAGAAGAAAAAATGAAAAATAAAAAAAATGTGAGCTATCGAAGGGAAAGTTTAGTTTTTTACCAAACATTTATGCAGTTTTTCGTTCATAAAGTGAAAACGATTAAATATTTTTAGATAATTCTAGTTCAACTAATGAAGACGTTTGTTGTCCACGTGTCTGCCAAATTTCATAACGATTGCTCATCCAGTGCGTGTAGGAGCACTTCCGCAAACTTGGAATATCATCGCCGGCGCACCGACATACGTGACTTCTCACCCACTCCCAGTACCATGTTTTGCCAAACTTCAAAAAATATTCTCATGTTCAATAAAGACCGCTTAGTAAACATATCAAATTTCAACTTTCTACATTTAGTATTTTACGCATAAAAAGTTGGTAAAAAATCGAACATTTTTTGGCCCGACAAAGTAGAAAAACCTCCCTTAAGCCTTTTATGTATTGCGTTGCACTTAATTTGCCCTAGTTACACCGATAATTAAGGCCTTAGGCCACAGTAACGGGTATAAAAACATGTGCGAATTTAACCATATTTTTTCTTATGAAAAAGTGATTCACTCATAAAATTAATTACACATCTATTTAGTATGAAAATTAAACTGTTAGAGAATAAATATATATTTTTTTTTTCGATGTACAAAATGGTCGTCTACTCGAAACTTCTCGAAACAGCTTTCGTCGTGACAAATAACTTCAACAATTTTCACTCGATTTGCTTGAAATTTAAAAGTTATGTTCCTAATTGCATTTCGCAGAGAAGTACGTACGGAATTTCTGATTAATCGAAAACTTTTCATTTTATGAGCAGTTTATGAGCCGTTATAAAGAAATTTTTCACTAAAAATTCATTTCTTAAGTTCAAGTACCTACAACTTTTGAATAAAACAATATTTTTTAAATTCCGTACGTACTTCTCTAGGTATTCTAATGTAGATTGACGAGAATTTTTTTTTGTTCTAGGTAAAAAATGCTAAATGTCGCGCCGCGGAGCGCCTAAAAAAAGATAAAAGAAAATATTAGTGGTCGGTACATCGAAAAAAAATTATATTTTCCAAAAGCTTGATATTCATACTAAATAGATGTGTAATTAATTTTATGAGTGAATCGCTTTTTCATACGAAAAAATTGTTAAATTCGCACATGATTTTATACCCGTTACTGTGGCCTAAGGCCTTAAGGCGTTACCCCCACTTGTAGCGCAAAAAAAGGCCTTTTTCATGAATTTTTTAAAAGAAAACTACAAAACATTTTTAATCGATCAATATACCATCTTAAAGAACACATCTTCAAGAACTTTTAGTAATTTTTTTATTGAAAAATATTACATTGTTTAGTGGCAAATGGCCGTCAATGAAATAATGTTTTTATGTACACGGTTTGCGGTGACCAACATTGCGACGAAGTGGATCATCTGAAAAAAAAATGCGGATGGATTTAGTCAAATATAAGTATAAACTAGTCTTTAATCGAAGGATTTTAAAAAATATTCATTTTTCACAAAATGGCGGACAGTCAAAGTTAATGGTTCGATTTTAACGAAAAAAACGGCCGTTTTTTGGCTATAAAACGGCCATTTTTTTTTCGAAAAAAAAAAATCGAACGATTAAAGACCACATTTTTATGTATTAAATAAGCCTGCAAAATTTCAAGAAGATCGGTTCATTAGTGTTCGATTAATCTTGGTCACCGACTTCAGAAATGCCATTTTGAGAAAAACGCGTTTAAAGTTTCAATTTCCGGTCATTTACACAACGGATTCTTCTCTTTCAACGCTCATATCTCAGTCAATTTTGTTTGGATCGACTTGAAATTTTCAGGACATATTCTCAGATACTTATACTTCAAAAAAATGCAATAAAAAAAATCGATTTTTTCAAAATCGCAAGTGGGTAACCCCTTAATACTAACAAAATAACGCAAGTACAAAGTGAAACATGAGAGAGAGAGCGACCGAGAGAGATGAGTGTGAGATTGAAGTTTGCATCGGTGGAACGCAATAATAATCAACATTTCTGAATTGCCTGATTTTTTTGGCCGATTTTGGACACAAAAAGCCTCCAATATTTTGAGACATGTATTCGAAGATTAACAATATAAATATGCCAAAAAAGATTTCGTACAATAATGAAAATAAGAAAAGATGAAAAAAAAAGAGTTTCATTGCGTTCCAACGATGCAAAACTTCAACACCACATACAGGTGTATATTGATATCCTTATCATAAGCTGCCATATTGGTTGCGTAACAAAGAACAAATGTGAATATAAAAAACCACTACGACAGGGTGGTATAATTGGAGAGGCCGGGAGTGGGATAGCTATGAGAAATCAGAGATGAAGAAAGATGGTAATTAAAACGAGAGCAAAGCAGCGGGGCGCGCGAGAGTGAGGCCTCGCTTCAGGTATCGCCTTTCCAGCCGGTCTGAAAACGATCCGCACTCCCTCTTTTGCTTATGTCGAGTCACTCTTTAGTTTCTTTTTCTTCCCTCTCGTTCTCTCGAATTTCTCCACCTCCTCTCGACTTTGCGTTCCCGGCAAATTCGTACCCTCTCTATCTCTTTGTGACTAGTTCCTCTCACTGGTGGTAAACACGTGCCTATTTCCGTCCACTCTTCGAGGATCGAGATTCCTCTCACTCATTTTCGTTCTCATCGAAATATCTCATCTTCGCATTGGTCCTCGCTGTCCTCCTCGTCTTTTCCTTCTACCTCCCCCTCTCTCTCTGTCCCTCGCTATCCGTGCGAATGGAAAATCGTCAATAGGAACACTTTCGACGAAAATAATCACGAATATTGGCTCAAATTTCGTCTATAGTACAGTCGTGCTGTATATTGGAATCGGAAAGAATTAGAAGAAGGCTAGTCTTGTGACGGGTGATTTTGTAGGGGTCGCGGGTGCTAAATCCAAGTTTGCCTAAAAATCGGGGTCTAGGGTTTTTTAGGGGATGAAGGGGGATGGGGGTGGATTAATGCCAAACTGCAACCCCCACGAGGTCGGCGCCGGGAGACAAAATGTTCAGAAAAATCCGGCCTTTATTTTTGTCCACGGTGCCGAAGTCGTGGAAGTTCATTTTGGGGTTGAAAAAGTGGGGAGAAATTTAGAAAAATCAGTTTTTATTCGAGAACTTTTTAGGAAAAATTCATTAAAATTTTGTTCACATGGGAACGTTGTTGCCCTTGAAAAGATGCGTCGATCGAGCATTCAATCATCCCTCTCCAATAATATTTTCGCCCAAAAAAAAAATGGTTGAAGTATTAAAAAAAATTGTTTATTGAATAAGTGAAAAACAATCGATTTTTCGGGGATGGCTTTAATGTACGAAATGTAGAGAATACTTTACTCTATATTTTCCTTTCTATGGAGCACCCTTGAATTTTACTTTTTCCAACCCTTCTTGGGGGTTGAAAATCCAAAATGAAATTCTGGGGAAACTTTCGACCGAAAATAAAGAGATACGAGTTTGGCGCTGTGGACAAAAACGTAGCTGAGGGTTCAAGCTACAAATTGTTCCACGGCGGCGAATTTGTGCGGTCAATAGTTTTCCCAGAATTTCATTTTGAATTTACAACCCCCAAGAGGGGTTGAAAAATCGAAATTCAAGGGTGGTCCATAAAAACGAAAATATAGAGAAAACAATTCTTTACATTTCGTACATTTAAACCATGCCCGAAAAATCGATCGTTTTTTAGTTATTCAATAAACAATTTTTTTTGTATTTCAACCATTTTTTGGGGGGTGGAGATATCGGAGAGTGATGACCAAATACTCGATCGATGCGTCTTTTCAAGGACAACAACTTTTCCATTTGAACAAAAACTGTGCGAATGTTTCCTAAAGAGTTATTGAATGAAAGCTGATTTTTCAAAATTTCACCCTACTTTTTCACCCCCAAAATGTACTTCCACGACTTCGGTGCTGGGGACAAGACTAAAGCCCAGATTTTTCTGAACATTTTGTCTCACCATTTCGTAAATACATTTTTTTTTATTCGTTTTTTTTTGTGTGGCAAGCTCTTCCTCTTTCCCAACATCAGATTTTTGTCGGTTTCGTGCATGTTTACAATGACTGAATGCGAAGAAAACTGGAATTAATATCGCGGACTTATTATTCCACAGAATATCCGACTATAGCGCTCACTCTCTCATGTATAACTTACTTTTTTATTACATTGATATGTATAGTATTTTATTACGTATATGTATTTAGATATGTATATGTATTTTATTACATTGATATGTATGTATAGCTTACTTTTTTTATTGCATTGATACGTATGAATCTGATTATTAACATTATTGTGATAAATTTGCGTTTTTTAAAATTTGTATGATTTTGTATATGGTTCCTTTTTGCAAATTATAATTATGTTACATTATTTCGTTTACTTATTTCGTATACGAAATTTCCTTTTTTTCTTTTGATTTCTTATGTTCTTTTTTATTTGGCACTTTCTCTTTCTCTCTCTCTCTCTCTCTCTCTCTCTCTCTCTCTCTCTCTCTCTCTCTCTCTCTCGCTCTCACTCTCCCTCCCCCTTACCTCGGTCTTCCCTGTCCCTTCTTTTCTCTTACGTTACCAATAAGTCTAAAGACTTTTTGCATCCGTTCAGTCTCGGATGAGGCCTCTCTGTATATCTTCAGATAAACGAATGCGCGCCGATAAATACGTGCCCGCTTTCGTTCGCTCTATCTTTAAAGCGCCAGGTAGAGCGCCGTACAGTCAAGTATTTAAAATTAAATTCGATACGAGGTGGCACGAATGGCAGAGTGCCGAGATAGCGCGACGAGACCAGCAGCGAAAGAGAGCCCGCGAATGAGAGAGAGAGAGAGAGAGAGAGAGGGAGGGAGAGAGGGGCAGAGACGGACAAGCGTCGACTGTTCCGAAAAACTCAAAACCTTTTAAGATCACGTCACAAACCCCGCACTTCTTAGTGGATTCGGATTCCTTCCGATTTCTCCAGATCTAACAGCACTCGAGGCTCATAAGTGCGTGCAGAGAAATTCCGTCGTATATTGATAGGCGAAACGTTGCCTTGGAGATTCGACAAATAAATCCTTCGTCTTGCAAATATTTTTTAACGGATGCCACCCGGATGATTATCAATTTCCATTCACGTGACAATAATCATAAGGGGAGCTCATTAGGGGGAAGAACGCTCATAAGGGGAGAGTAGTGGTTTGCACTTTTGAAAAATCGATTTTTTTTGTCTTTTCTTATAGTTAAACATTTCAAGAATATAATCCCAAAATTTCCCGCCCCTGCAACACTGTAGCTCCGACTTCTCTAAACTTCAAACGCGTTTTTTTCGAAACCACTTTTTCAAAGTCCGTGGTCACTGCCATTTGAAAACTACATGACCGATTTATTTCAAACTTGGTACACACTTTCTACATATAAAATACCTCCCCCCAACGGTTAGTTTGAGATTTTTTTTTACATGAGCGGGTTTTCCACCCCCCAAAATGGCGGAATTTTTCGTGAAACATAGGACTTTTCACTTTACTTGACTACCAAAAATTTAGAAATGCAAAAAAAAATTATCAAATACCGTTGGGGGGAGGATTTGATGATACTTTGACTAAATTTTAATGGCACTTGATTTCAGATCATTTCTAGCTGAGATACAGTGAACACCGCAAGTCGTGTTTTTCCAAATAGTACAGTCATGCTGTCGCTGAAAAAGCCTGGAATCGGAGAAAATTAGAAGACGGCTAGTTTTTTGACAGGTGTTTTTGTAGGTGCCGCGGGTGCCAAATCCAAGTTTGCCGAAAAATCGGGGTGTAGGGTTCTTTTTTAGGGGATGAAAAGAGATGGGGGTTGTTTAATGCCAAACTACAACCCCTACGAGGTCGGCGCCGCGAGACAAAATGTTCAGAAAAATCCGGGCTTTAGTTTTGTCCACAGCGCCGAAGTTGTGGAAGTTCATTTTGGGGGTGAAAAAGTGGGGTGAAATTTTGAAAAATCCGTTTTATTTCAATAACTCTATAAAAAAAAATCGTACGCTTTTTATTCAAATGGGAACGTTGTAGCATTGGAAAATACGCGTCGATCGAGTATTTGATCATCACTCTCGGATAATATCTTCACCCTCAAAAAAATAGTTAAAAAACCAAAAGAAAAATTGTTTATTGAATAACTCAAAAACATTCGGTTTTTCGGATATGATTCAAACGTACGAAATGTAGAGAATAATTTTCTCCATATTTTCGTTGCTATGGACCACCCTCGAATTTTGATTTTCCAACTTCTCTCGGGGGTTGAACATTCAAAATGAAATTCTGGGAAAACTATTGACCGCACGAATTCGCCGTCGTGGAAGAATTTGTAGATTGAACCCTCAGCTAGATTTTTGTCCAAAGCGCCAAACTCGTATCTCTTTCGTTTCGGTCGATATTTTTGCCAGAATTTCATTTTGAATATTCAACCCCTGAGAGGGGTTCGAAAAGCAAAATTCAAGGGTTGTCCATAGGAACAAAAATATAGAGAAAATTATTCTCTACATTTCGTACATTTGAACCATCTCCGAAAAATCGCTTGTTTTTGAGTTATTCAATAAACAATTTTTTTTGTTAATTCTTCAACAATTCTTTTGGGGGTGAAGATATTATTGGAGAGGGTTGATCGAATACTCGATCGACGAGTCTTTTCAAGGGCTACAACGTTACCATTTGAACAAAAATTGTATGAATTTGTCCTAAAGAGTTATCGAATGAAAACTGATTTTTCAAAATTTCACTCCACTTTTTCACCCCCAAAATGAACTTCCACGACTTCGGCGCTATGGACAAAAATAAAACCCGGATTTTTCTGAACATTTTGTCTCCCGGCGCCGATCTCGCGGGGGTTGCAGTTTGGAATTAATCCACCCCCAACCCCTAAAAAATCCTACACCCCTATTTTTAGGCAAACTTGGTTTTAACACCCGTGGCACCTACAAAATCATCTGTCAAAAAACTAGCCTTCTTCTAATTTTTTCCGACTCCAATATACAGCACGACTGTACTGCTAAAAGGCGGTCTTGGAAAAGCTTTGTCACAGGCAAGGTTATGGATCCGTAGTAAGGATCTTGAAAAATATTTCAATGATATTTGTAGCCTGAATGTGGCGAAAAAATAGGCAATGGGTGACAAAAAAAATTGTTGCATTTTAACGATGCAAACTTCAGTATCATATAATTTCTTCCTCGTCCTTTGCAATACAGCGACCGAGGGGGGGGGGGGGGTGTACTGAATTGCAACAGACGAGGCTCCCCTGCCCCTCCGCCTCTATTGTTGTAACTTGCTGCGGGTTGAGGGTTCGATATAATTGATGGAAAGAGTATTTCATGAGTACGTTCAGATAACATTATTGCAGTTATTTTAAAATACTGACTTTTGTGAAGCCACATGAAAAACAGTTTTTTCTTGATATTTCTGACCTTGAAGTTTGTATCGTTGGAACGCGACGAAAGTTAATTTTTGTATAATCTTTAACTTATTATTATCAGGACTTATTTGACGGTTTTAGGCTACAGCGATCACGCAAACGTTTTTGAGGATTACTCCTCAGTTCGACAACCTAAATTTGCACACAAAAAAAAATATTTCGGGCTACGACAAAAATAAAAAAGAGTCATCCATCAAAATATTACACGCCGTGTACTGTTAATTGTCGATGTTTGCAAAGCACTAATTTATTTTTCAACAAACTCCTACTCTTTTTCCAATGTTTTTGAAGTCTAAGTTTTCATTTCAACGTCACGATTACATTGCTATCCACAGTGAGCCACGGACTTTTGCGACCTCTATATTTCTTATAACATTAAAATGTTACTCGGCTTCGAGGCGATTCACTAAAATTTTCGTTCGCACCTAACGTACACACGAATCAATAAGAATCGAATGGAACCCACGAATTTCCAAGTGAAAGTCGACGTATTCGTAATTTCGATAAATCTTGATTGTCACGAACGAAATTTATGCGAATATGTACAAGAAATCCTACGTCCCTCTTCGTCTTTGGTGTTCTTTTCTTCTCCGTGTCTTATGTACAGCTATGCATATATTTGCACTGTACCAGACGAGTCTCGTTTTTTCGTCTTCCATAGCATCCCCTCCCGCCTCTCTCTCTCTCCATCTATCTCTATCTTTTTCGCATGGGTGTGGACGAGTCAACACCGTGTACGTGGCGCATCGTTCGTTTCGACGGAAGAGGACTGCCATCGGCAACGGGGGCAGACACCGTCGTCGACGACGGATTGCTCGGCACGACGACGGCGGCGACGAAGGCTCCCCGTCGCGCAATTAGCGCAAATCTTTAGAACCGGTTATGTAATTGTATACCACACAACTTGTACGTGTAGGCCGCAAACGCGCGCGCGCGCGCGCGCACACACACACACACACACACACACACACACACACACACACACACACACACAGACACACACGCGCGCGGACTCACACTCACGCACACACTCACGCGCACACTCACGCGCATACACGCACACACACACACACACACACATACACACACACACACACACACACACACACACACGCACACACACACCCGCACGCACGCGCGCACACTCACGCACACACTCACGCGCACACACACACACACACACTCACCCACACGCGCGCGCGCACACACACACACACACACACACACACACACACACACACACAGACACACGTGCGCGCGGGCGCACACTCACGCACACACACACACACACACACACACACACACACACACACACGCACTCACCCGCACGCACGCGCGCACACTCACGCACACACTCACGCACACACGCGCGCGCACACACACACACACACACACACACTCACCCGCACGCACGCGCGCACACTCACGCACACACTCACGCACACACGCGCACACATTTTGGGCTATTTGGGAATTTTTTTTTTTTTTTTCAGAAAAAATACAAAATAAATCGAGATAACAAAAAAGGGTGTTTATCATCCATATCAGTGACTGTATACAATAATTTTTTTGAAGCGATTAATTTCAAAATGGCGGCTGTGCAGCGTTTATCTCAAAACTGCATTTTTTAAGTTGACCGGAAACACAACGCAGACAATTTTAAACCGATTCACTTGAAACTTCGAATATATCCGGAAAAATACATTGTCTATGGAAGTACGTAGGTTTTTTTTTTATATTGCATAGTTCATTTGTTATTAACAATCACTGACGATATTTTAGGCAAATTTTTGGAAAGTTAAAAATTTCGTCAGATAATTGTTAATAACAAATGAACTATGCAATATAAAAAAAAAAATCCTACGTACTTCCATGGATGATGCATTTTTCAAGATATATTCAACATTTCGAGTGAATCGGTTGAAAATTGTCTGAGTTATGTTTCCGGCCAGCTTGAAAAATGCAGTTTTGCGATAAACGCTGCACAGCCGCCATTTTGAAATTAATCGCTTCAAAAAAAATATTGTATACAGTCACTGATATGCATGGTAAACGCCGTTTTTTGTAATCTCGATTTATTTTGTAGCTTTTCTGAAAACAAAATCCCCAAAAAGCCTATTTTGCCGCCTCTAGAGTGGCCTAACCCCTTTGCAACACACACACACACACTTGGTGGCCTATACTGAGATAGCTGAGAACAGAAGCGAAATAAAACGCTGCGGCGACAGCAGAAACAACGAAATAACAATAAATAACATGCAGCCAGAAGAGTGCATGAAACGATTTTTTTGGCCTATCATTCTCAAGCAAAAAAAATGGGTCCGAAATGTGGTTTCGCTTCTTCTAAAAAAAAATTCGACGATCCATCAGTTTGCCAGAGAAGTGATATGGCCCGTGCATGCAATTGTGCTCTCGACACGCACACGCACATTTTATGTGCCGCTTTATTAAATTCTCATCGCAAATAAAAGGAAGCAAATAAAGGGAAATAAAAGGGAATAAAAGGAAATTTCGACAGGTATAAAAGGGGGCGCTTTGAAATGAACTGTGCGCACGTTCCCGAATGCACACATAACACGTCCTTACGATTGATTTTATTTTATCAATTTTTTGACACTTTTTTCGACTGTTCGGATTTGTTTTTTTTTTTTTTGAGTACGTGCAAAAATGGCAATCTGCGCCCGAGCGTTGAAGAGTCCGTGTATTTGTGCATATATGGAAGATGGAGCGTGATGACGCATGAGAGAGAGGGATATAACGGGAATGCAGAGCCAGGAAGGAATCTACGGGAGGCCGTATAATTCCCGAACGTTCAAACCTGTTGAAATCGCGCGAACAATGGTGGCACAGAATCGAGAGCGAGTGTGCATTTCCACGCTAACTGGATTCCCTTAATTTTCGGAGAGAGACAGTGATAGAGGGAAAGAGTGAGAGAGGGAGAGGGACTAGTGACGTGGGTGCGTTATCGACGAGGCTGTAGACGGTGATTGGAGTGAGCTTAAATGGGAAGGGGTTGCACGTTATTATTTATATATATATATATATATATATATATATATATATATATTAGAACGGTCCACAAATGATGGCAAAGCAGGAGGGAAGTCCGTCCTCTCCGTGCAGAGAGGTGGATAGAGAATTGGCAGCAGCACAACGTGAGGGGTCGGGTGAAATAGGAGGATAACAACGCCACGTTAATTATGCGTTAACAGCCTCCAATTAGAGACCGCATCGAGTATATTCTCCTCTCACTCGCACCAGTTCTCTTTGTCTCCATAAATATATATAAATAGCTACACACACACACACACACACACACACACACACACACACACACACACACACACACACACACACACACACACACACACACACACACACACACACACACACACACACTCACTCACACACAGATGGACGCACATACGTGTGGGTGTGTGTAAAGAGACAATCTTCAATATCCTATCACCTTCTATCTATATTTTCTCATTTGCCATTGAATGAAACTCTCTTTTCCTCTCTCTCTTTCTCCTGCTCTTCCATCCTGATTCTCTCTTTCATTAATGGAACTACACATCAAGAATACATGTGATTTGGGTAATGGGTAATATAAGCGGTTTACCTACGACTCGTTATGTCCACGCCAGCTTATTCATTATCTCTCTCTCTCTCTCTCTCTCTCTCTCTCTCTCTCTCTCTCTCTCTCTCTCTCTCTCTCTCTCTCTTTCTCTTACTTTCTTTCGTCTCGTTTTCCCTTCTCGTTTCTTCCTCGTTTTATCAATAGCGTACCCAAGCGCAAACGTGATTGACGTAGCACGAAGAATAGAGAATCTGCTTTGGGTTCGCGTGACTCACGTCGAATAGATGAAAAATTGTGGTATCGAGCGAAAACACTTTTTGACTCCTCGTCATTCAGTCCCACTCTTCTATACTTGTGGGTGTGCGTTTGCGTGCATGTATACGCGTATGTACATGCACATCGTGCGATACACGGAGCTATCACGCTTGTATTGCTGCATACGTATATGGCATTTTTTCGTCGATCCTCTTACCCAAATGCCTATGCCAGACGTGCGAGCAAAGTTTTTACCGATAACAGGCTCTTTCCTTCTCCTTCTCTCAGAGTTCGTTCTTTTTCTCCTTTTTCGCTCCTTTCTCACGCGCGTCTGCAGCTTTTCTAGATGAAAACTGGGTCACCGAGAAGAGATGATGGATTTTCGCTGAATAGCGAGAGGGTAGATCGACAAACGGACGTGGATACCGCAAGCAACTGGGAGTGAAATCTTTTGCGAAAATGCGGGGTCGAATGGAGGGCGCGGGCGCGCGAGTATGTGTACGTAATATCGAAAAACTTGCGATCTGAGTGTGCAACCTTTTTTTTATGCGTCGAAATCCAGCCACGACGGGATATGAGATCACACACACACACGCACACACATCCACACACACATCCACACACACACACACACACACACACACACACACACACACACACACACACACACACACACACACACACACACACACATCCACACACACACACACACACACACACACACACACACACACACACACATCCACACATCCACACACACACACACACACACACACACACACACACACACACACACACACACACACACACACACACACACACACGCACGCACGCACGCACGCACGCACGCACGCGCACACGCACACACACGCACGCACGCACTCACCCGCACACACACACTCACCCGCACACACACACTCACCCGTACACACACACTTACCCGCACATGCACTCACCCGCACACACACACACACACACACACACACACACACACACACACACACACACACACACACACACACACGCACACACACACACACGCGCACACACACACACACACACACACACACACACACACACTCACCCGCGCGCGCGCGCACGCACACACACACACACACACACACACACACACACACACACACACACACACACACCGCACACGCGCGTGTGCGGTATGTATGTGTGTCACCCGCACACACGCACCCGCACGCACACACACACACACACACACACTCGCCGCACGCATACAGACACACACACTCACCCGCGAACGCACGCGCGCGCGCGCACACACACACACTCACGCACACACGCATACACACGCGCGCACACACACACACACACACACACACACACACACACACACACACACACACACACACACACATACCGCACACGCGCGTGTATACGTATATGATGTGGTTTCGATCGATAGCCGAGGGGATGCGAAGATGCTGCAGACTTGAGTATCGGAGGACAAGGGTCGACGAGAGACGAGTGGGTGTAAGCACGGTGCAAAAGGGCAATTAATTTTAATTGCCGACAAATCTTCGAAGTCCAACAAAACCGTCTACCTTTCATCCTCCTAGTAACAAGGGGGATGTGTTTATGTACACATGTATACGTGAAATATATATATATATATATATATATATATATATATATATATATATATATATATGTATGTATATATATATATGTATATATATATATCGCATAACAGCCTTTTGCAGTTTTGGTCGACGTTCCAGCAGCGCGTTGACCCTTATCCTTCCTCCCACTCTTCCTCATCCCCATTTTCCCTTGTGCCTTTCATCAGGAGGATGTTGATAAATGGAGGCGGACAGCGGCGAAAGCTCCGCTGCGAGAGCTCGGATATGGATGATGCGCTACTGGACCACACGAGAGACTTTACGTGAGCTTGAAAAGAGAGAAGAAAGAGGGACATGGGAAGGAAGAGAAAGACCAAGAGAGAGAGAGAGCAAGGGACGATAGGAACGTGAATATCCAAGAGCCAACGAGCCCAGGCACAAGGGATTGACGTATAGAGGTGGTTTCGCATGGCCAGAGTATTATAGTTGCAGAGGAGGGAGTACGTGCAGCTCGCGAGGTCATGCAAACGCGCGGGCATCATGGAGAGTGATGCTGGTGCGCGAGCCTGAGGCATACGAGAATCCCCGTGCAGCACCGCGAAAGCGACGTGCCCACACATATTCCGTTGCTTTGGCGATCATAAAGACGCAACCGAGCACACTTTCGACGCGTAACAAGCTCGACTCTACGTCCCTATGTTTGTAAAGGTAAGATCGATGCCGAGGGGGGCAAGAACAAGGATGAGAGGAGGATTAAACGAGAAATATGTATAGGGGATGAAAAGTGCAAGGGCCGCGGAGAGGTAAAGGGAATTAACGTTTTATTGGCGTCTTCGAGCTGTAGCTTGTCGGGCCCAACGCAAGCACATATTCTGACGCTATGCGGTTGATTTTTCATGAAAACGCTTCGCGATAGCTTCCTTTGGTTTGCTTATCCTTTTTAGACTCATCATGTCCGTGGGGAGTGCCCCCGTCGTGCTTCCTATTGTCGGAACCGTATGATTCGAAAAGCCGAAGTAATTCATGAAGATAATAATTTGTCGAGTGTTTTCCCGAGTTGAAATTTCCAGCCTATGTTGACCCTGCTCTTCACAGTGGTGGGGGATGAATGTAGTAGGGTATATAGCTTCGAACTTGATGTAAAATTAAGTCCTACTCAAGAGGCTATACCAGTATGAACGCTGAAAATGTGAGTGATTTCGGGAATTTTTTGGAAGAAAAATAATTAAATGTTTCGGAAAATTAAGAATATACAGGGTATCCCAGAACACAATGTCAAGCCGAAATGGGGTGACAGGATTGATTGTAACCATCATGAGAAAAATCAGAAAAAAAATTATGGGCATTTAAGAAAAACCTAGAAATGTGGTCAAACTGTAACCATTTTTCGGTTATTGTGGTTAATTTTTATTATTTTTGTTCATTTAAACTTTGGAACCGTAACCCTAAATAACATTTCTAGAATCACAGTCAACAATAATGACACAATTGCCCCAAGTTTCCTAGAATTAAGACTATTTGTTAAACTATGAATTTAAAAATTTCAAAATTTGTCTACTTTGAAAGGCCCTGCTTTAAAAAAAAAGTACTAGAGTGCCTTGGCAAGTGTCATTAAAAGTTGGCGCATTTAATCAGGATTGTAAAATGGTACAATACTTGTTAGTTTCACACTAAAAAAAACGAGTAAAAAAATTAAAACCTCAAGTAACCCGATTTTTGCTAACCCATTTTACTCAGTTAAAATGTTTTTTATTCGCACAAGCTCTTGGTTGTTTCTTCATTTTACGGCAAAATGATGAGAGAGATGGATACTGGACATGTTTGCCATGAGTGTGCGAGACAGATAGTGACGCCACGCAGTGAGACGGAGATGCGTCGTTTAAACGAGTGCGAATGAAACAGATGCAGACGCCATACCAAGCAAATGGCTACGCTACCGGTCTGACACCAGTTAGTACGTTTCGCTCATTCGTCTACTGCGCACCTTTCCGTATACGCTTGTGTTGATTTAGTACTGACAACTTTGGCTTCTCTTATTGGACTTGGATTTTTGTGAATTGGACTTGTTGATTACATACCGGCAACTTTGGCTTCTCTCTTTTGAAATTGGACTTTTGTGTTGGCACCCTTGTTATATACCATGCCTACGCGCTACACTTCACAAGAATATGCGAACATGCACCTCATTTATGGGGAATGCAGATGCAACGCAAGTGCCGCCGCTAGACTTTATCGTGAAAGATATCCAAATTTAGAGCGCTATCCGGATCACCGCGTGTTTGTTAATGTACACCGTTCACTCACGGAGGGCGGCCATTTCCCGAATCAAATACGGGCTGGAGGTAGACCTCGCTTTCCTTACGAGGAAGAAGTGTTGCAAGAGGTCGCAGATGACCCAAGTATTTTCGTTCGTGTAATTGAAGAAAGAACGGGAATACCCAAAAGCACAACACATCGTATTTTACAAAGAGCCGAAATGCATCCGTTTCACGCACAACGAGTTCAAAGTCTTCTCCCTCGAGATTATCCTGAAAGGATTTCATTTTGTAGAACAATGCTACAGAGGCATAATGAAAATCCCCAATTTATCCAAAAAATTATCTGGTCAGATGAATCTACATTTAAAAAAGATGGTTACATAAACTTACACAATTTTCACGAGTGGCATGTGGAGAATCCACATTTAACGCGAGAAGACAGATCCCAGTATCGCTTTAAAGTAAACCTGTGGACCGGAATTTTAAACGGCAAAATTGTTGAGCCTGTTGAGCTGCCTGAGAACTTGAATGGCACGAATTACCTACATTTTTTGCGAGAAAATTTACCAACTTTGTTAGAGGACGTACCATTAACAGATCGTTGCCACACGTGGTATCAACAAGATGGCTGCCCAGCGCATTACGCAGTGCAAGCAAGAGATTTCCTTGACCAGGAACATCCGGGCTATATTATGTAATATAGCTAATAATATTGGCTATATTTGACCTATATTACATAATTTTTTCATAGAAAAATATTGAGATCCAAGCGACTTATGCGTTGCTTTCGGAGGCGCAAAAAAAAGTTCCTCCACTGCTGACACGATTCCGGCCGATTGAGTAGCTGAAACCGGAAAAGGAAAAAATGTCGTTAAACTGGAAGATATTTCCTGTACAACGACGTAGGGTTTTCGAAAAATATCAAAATTTAAGAAAATAGCGTAGTTATGGAAAAAGTCTGTTTTCTTACCCATAAAACGGTATTTTTTTTCAATCCTAAATGGTCAATTATCATCCAATCAAAAATATCCTACGTCATTGTAGAGTAAATATATTGAAGAGTACTCAGTTCAAATTTCGAGTCAATCGGATAATTGCTTTTTGAGTTAAAATGTCAGCAAATTTGAAAAATCTCATCTCATATTCTTGAAAGTACGAAAATCTTGAAAGTATAAAAATCTCATCTCATATTCTTGAAAGTATAAACTGTCGAAAAAGGCAAAAAAAATCGATTTTTTGAAAGTGTCACACTGGTATAGTCCCTTGACGTCTAAAGCCGGAACATATTTCCCTTTTCTCTACTTTTAGGCGCTCTTTGGGATGTCGATATACCGTTGTCGAATGCCACACGAATGCCACAGTACATGGTCTTGACGTTTATATCGTTGGAATGCCACGAAATTTTTATGTTCTTTGTTACCCCTCAAATATTTTATAAATTCACGGTGCAAAAGTTCCTAAGAATCCTGAAAAAGAAAAAAAAACGTTCGAGTGATGCTCGTGACCGAAAAAAGGCAATTTGTGAATTTACAAGTTGATTATTGGGAATAATGAATTTCCGGTGCATAGCAATGATGCAAACTTCAACATCGTATCCGCACACACGTCAACGCTATTATGCATACAGACATACACTGATTACATACGAGGTACCACAGCCTGACTACTAAATGCATAGAATATTGCATTAATACATTTAAAAAAAATACTCAATTGAGTATTCTACCTCATATCTGTTTTATGACAATTCGTCATAAAACGTCCCCTGATCTCCTGAAATAATTTATTTCCAAGAAATCATTTCGCCTACACATGGAATCGAATCTATAACCTACCTGCCTATTTTCTGCCTATACTGCAAAAGTTGATTTGGGTGACACTTGGAGGCACATAGCAGGACTTCTAACATTAAGTAGCCTCAGGTGAGGCTACTTAATGTTCATATTCTACCCTTTCAATACGACATTTAAATTTTGTAATACGGCGTTTAAATCTTTCAATGCAGCATAAACGATCTCATAACGACGCATAACATCCCATATAGCATCCCGTAACGTTCCAGCCATAATTTCAAAATTTTTCCAAACTGGGACAGCATATGACCCGTCAGGTGTGAAAAGGTTAAATGGAGTCAAAGACTTCCAAAATAGACTGAAATGGAGTCAAAGGCCTTCAAAGTAGGCTGAAATGGAATCGAAGGCCTTCAAAATAGGCCGGAAATTTCGACTCGGGTTGAGTTAAATAATTAGGGTTACTGTGAAATAATTAGTTTTGGGCGAAATACCAGAAATTTCTTTTGATTTGACAATTCAAACTATTCCAGATTGCAATGTTGACGTTTGTATCGTTAGAATGCAACGAATCATAACTTTTCTTCAATCGCTCACATTTTCTTCCCCTGGTTTAAGGTACGAAAACCACTCTAATGATTTTTTCCATCTTCAGCGAAAACCTACGATCTCAACCAATGAACAAAATTTTGGATTATGATAAAAATGGAGAAGTTAAACAAATTTTTTTCAAAACATCTCCCGTCCCAGGTAGGAAATCAAAACGCTGACGATGGAAACAAACTTGTGCGAGCCTTGTTTCACCGAGCCTGAGTTAGACAGACCTGGGCCAGGTTTCATTCCATCGTTTGGAGCAGCCCGAAACCAAGACTGGCTGCTTAGCCTAAACTCATGGTTATTTCAAGCTTTATTCAGCCGGTGAATTTTAAGGCTAAAAAATCAAGGCTGGATGCAGGCTTGTTTCAGGTTGTGATAAAATAAAATAAATTTGAAATAATATTTTTTCTGTACTTGTATAAAAAAAAAAAAAATTGCAATAAATTTGTCGGGTGCGAAGGCACGAAAAACGAAAGCGAAGGAGGCGGCTCAGAACATTTAAACATATTCTTTTATCGATATTTTTGAGGTACACAAAAAAGTTTTTTTTTTTCTCGTCACACACAGATTTCGTATATACTCACTCTCTGGAGTTTGCGTACACTCTGTGTATTACGTGTCCCATAAACAACAAATGAAATAAAGTATTGGTTTTCAAAATATTTTTTATATATATTTTATAACAAATAATATCATGAATAATAAATATATATAATAAATAAAATGAATTCTTTGCAAAAATATTAAATTTACCCCAATGTAGAATATAGAAAAGTAAAAACAGGCCTCGAGAAGAGTTTGGGATAAGCCCGGTCATAAATGCCCGTGAAGGCTTCATTAAGGCTCGTTTTGAACCTTGTTGTTTCGTCGTTTCAGGCTCAGTACAGGCTTTTCTATCAGCCTTTGGTCAAGCCCGTGAGCAAGAGCCTGAAACCGCGTTGTCATTCAGAGGTTCAGCTAGGCCTGAAATCAGGCTGGTGCTCAGCCTGAATTAAAAAATGTGAGCCTTGTTTCAAAGCTTGGCGAGCCCTTTTTTCATCGTCGATTCCTACCTGGGGTTGCATCCCAACGATGCAGCCTTCAATGCCATTTTTTTTTATTTTGCTTCTCTCGTTACTTTAATTTACTCGCTTTGAAATTGCGTTGCCTCTTTTTCCTGCTCCTTCAACATCTCGTATTATCATTGAGGAACCGCGGACTTCCGGCAACACGGAAGTGCTCTTTCTTGCCGTATAATGTGAGTGAAAATTGAGATTGCGTAAGTGAATCGCGTAGTGCACGCGAGGACCCTCGCGAAGCAGGAAGTTGATGGCGAGGGCTGCAAAACAAGAAACCGAGAGAACCCCTCGCTACCTCGCTGATCGTTTCTACACTTCATACTTCTCTACATCAGACACGTGAGGCACACAGAAGAAAGAGGGGGAGAAAGATGTGAGAAAGGTCGAGGGAAGAAAGTGTGCAAGGGAAAAATCGGAAAATGCTAGCTCTGCTGGTGCTAGATCTCCGGTCGGCGGACCACCGCTCCGGCTGGCTTTTGGCCCGTGGTCGATAATTGAAGATCGAACGTTTCCAATCATCGGCGTACGCGACTGTAAGACATTCCTCGAATTCATTTTCCCCCGTGCGCCTTCATTCTTTTCATCTTCTTGCCACTCTCATCCTCGCTCATTCCATCTCTCGCCATCTCTCTTTCTCTCTCGCACGTTTTTTTCTCATTTCGACATCTCCTTTCCCTCGAAACTCGCCGATTTCTCTCGTTCTCACGAGAAGCAACGGCGGAGCGGGCGCGTAACAAATTGCAGAGGGGCGGCCTTCTTGCAGAGTCCGCGCTCGCGTACTCATCGACGCGAAAAGGATTCCAAAGTGAGAGACAGAGAGAGAGTCAAAGAGAGCGCAGGAAAGAGCAAAAGGACGAATGACGTCGCCGACGTGGCTTCCCGATGCTTGTTCCACTGTTCTCCGAAGGGTTTGCCGTTTCTCACACACTTCGCGAAAATTGGTCACGACGTCCCGTGTCGTCGCAGGATACGTCTATATCTATGGGGGAAAAGAAAAGCCGACAGAAAGACGTTTATATACATATATGTGGTGGACCCCTTTCTTCGTGTGTGTGCGCGAGCGTGAGACTCCTCTCCAATCGCTTGGACGACGTCCGGTAATCCCAGGTAATCTACGGCTCGTCCTCGCCCTCATTTTACCCCCCTCTGCTTGTACGTAAAAAAAAAGAAAGAAGACAACAAAAACGGCGAAAAGCCCGAGACCGGGTGTGCGAGAAAAAGCAGCGTCGTCCGACAGTTTTCCACGTTGCCCCCTGAACAATCAAGTGCGTGCCTTACGCGATAGGCGCGCAAACCCTAAGACGAATAACGTGTTTCCCCGACGAGTCGATTGATTCTTTTTATCGGTCGTCTCTGCGACGAGCGTGTCTCTTGATTGGGTGAACAAGTTGCGCGAGGTGGGGAAAGAATCGGTACGCCGTGATGCTACTGAAGTTTGCATCGTTGGCATACGATGGAAGTCTTTTTTTTCTCGTATTATCCCATTTTTTCAGCCCCTTTGAGCTACAAAATTCACTAGACATTTTTTAAAGGTCCTTATTAGGGTTCGATAACCTAAATTTGGAAGAATGGGTTCAGAGAGTAGTCAAAATAAAGAAATGAAAAATAAATAAACATTTTTGTTGCATCCCAATGAACCACACTTCAATACCATACGTCGCGTCGTGACGAAATTATACGCTTTGACGTTGCGCTTCGATAAACAGTAAAATGTTTACTTTGAAAAATGTTGCACTTCAATCAGCCCTTCGTGTCGAATAGCGATTTTAATAAAAACATCGAATAGTGGCACACGGAAAAAAATAAAGAGCGAAAATCACAGTATGAACCGCATAGAAAGCAGGGTGCCATATTTCATTTTACAGTAAAACAGAGTAATGTCAATCCTGTCCTACATAAATGACGAATTTTCCTGTACACACTGAGATTTTTACAGTTACACTGATTTATTTACAGTTTGGTATTGTGAATAAATCAGTGATTTCAGTAAATATATTCTACAGTAAAATTTAAATGAGGTTACTGATTTTTATACTGTACGTCAAGTGCAAGGGTTACAGTGTACACTGTATTGAGTACAGAGTGATTCATTCAATTGTACAGTGTGGCACGGTAGTTTTACTCTTCTTTACGCAGTTCGTGACGTTATCTGTGCACTCTGAGATTTTTACAGTTACACTGGTTTATTTGCAGTTCGATATTGTGAATACGTCAGTGAATTCAGTAAAAATATTCAACTGTAAAATTTAAATGCGATCACTGATTTTTATAGTATACGTAAATGAGGCACGAGGTGAGGCTCGAGGCCAGGACACAAATGATTGCCAGTTACCCAGGTAGGAAATCAAAAGGCTGACGAAGGAAACAAACTTGTGCGAGCCTTGTTTACCCGAGCCTGAGTGAGACAGACCTGGGCCAGGTTTCATTGTATCGTTTGGAGCAGCCTGGAACCAAGACTGGCTGCTTTGCCTAAACTCAGGGTTTTTTCAAGCTTTATTCAGCCGGTGAATTTTAAGGCTAAAACATCAAGGCTGGATGCAAGCTTGTTTCAAGGTTGTGATAAAATAAAATAAATTTGAAATAATATTTTTCCTGTACTTTTATGAAAAAAAATGTAGCAATAAATTTGTCGGGTGCGAAGGCACGAAAAACGAAAGCGAAGGAGGCAGCTCAGAACATTTGAACATATTCTCTTATCGATATTTATGAGGTACACAAAAAAGTTTTCTTTCCTCGTCACACACAGATTTCGTATATACTCACTCTCTGGAGTTTGCGTACACTCTGTGTATTACGTGTCCCATAAACAACAAATAAAATAAAGTATTGTTTGTTTAAATATTTTTTATATATATTTTATAACAAATAATATAATGAATAATAAATATATATAATAAATAAAATGAATTCTTTACAAATTTATTAAATTTAGCCCAATGTAGAATATAGAAAACTAAAAACAGGCCTCATATAGCCTCGAGAAGAGTTTGGGTAAGCCTGGTCATAAATGCTCGTGAAGGCTTCATTAAGGCTCGTTTTGAACCTTGTTGTTTCGTCGTTTCAGGCTTAGTACGGGCTTTTCCACTAGCCTTTGGTCAAGCCTGTGTGCAAGAGCCTGAAACCGCGTTATCATTCAGAGGTTCAGCTAGGCCTGAAATCAGGCTGGTGCTCAGCCTGAATTTAAAAATGTGAGCCTTGTTTCAGAGTTTGGCGAGCCCTTTTTTCATCGTTAATTCCTACCTGGGATATAGTAGTGCGTGGTTGAAGGGACGTGGACATCGAAATTTGTGCGACAGAATTCAAGAAATTATAAAGAGAGAATTTTTTTTTAAGGTACGTTCTTGTCTAATTAGAACTTGTCTCGCGCGTGGGGTGAGGCACGTGGCCAGGACACAAAGGATTGCCAGTTAGTAGTGCGTGGTCGATAGGATGCGAACGTTGAAATTTGTGCGACATAATTCAATAAATTATAAAAAAGAGAAAATTATTTACAAAAAGGTACGTTCTTGTGCATGTGACTGATTTTTTAAATATTTTCTACACATTTTTTTCAAACTTCTTTTATGGATAAACTTTTTTCGTGTGTCTACATAAACTCTGTCGATATAACTAGCGCATTCATTGTACATAATACAGATTAACCGACTGTCAAATTACATGTTTCGTTAAATTTATATTACAGTGTCGAACTGTCAAAATTTACTTTTAACTACACTGTATTTTGGACTGTGTGTTCCAGTAAAAGATACAGTAGAGCGGTTCGAGTCCAAAGAGGACAGTATAGGAACTGTAATAAGTCACTTTGAGCACACTGTATTTTAAGCACTGTGTTTCAGTAAATATCGCTGTGCAATCGCTCGAGTCTAATGCGAACTATGTAGCCTCTGTATTTTGTACTATTTCATTTTTTCCGTGCATTTGGCACGGGACATTTTTATTTATCGAGCCGAAAATATCTGACTGCGGGTCGCGAAAACTTGTCAAACTAATCGTTTCCTTTGCTTTCTTCGAAAGCTGACTGCTCTACGGTGATCGCGTTGACGGGATACGCGTGATCGAACCGCATATTCTCTATCGACGACTCATCAAAGTATTGACGATATCAATACTTTGTGTATGAACCCATTGGACATTTACGTTTATAAAATACGCACCGCTAGTAAGGAAAATCTTATCACAGATCAGAAGTAGAATGTATCACGTTCCAGCTTTGGAATTACGAAATCCACAAGACACAAGTGTGGTTATCCGAGAAAATTGATAGAAGTGAAGAGAAAGATGGAACTAACGATAAAAGTGTCACGATAAGAGCAGGGGATCACAAAGGAAGGAACAACATGTCATCCAAGTCAAGGAGGCGTGAGCGTGACAAGGAATCCGAAAAGACAAGGGATGACGATGGGCAGCGAGCGAGATCGCCCTCGCAGCGCTCGAGAAGACGGGGCTCAAGGGATAGCAGTCCATGATGATTCAGATCAAGCGACAAGCCAAGGTCGATCGGGAAGTTGCCTGCCCTGTAAATCTGAACGCAGGAGTCTAGTGGGTGGTACCGCAGCTCAGAGTGAATCCGATTTTGCGAAAATGGACTGAAGTGCTATCAGCTACCTTTAAGACAGGTTCGGAAGATTCAAATCAGTATATTAATTAAAACGCATTACCTTGACTTTATCCGGGAAAGAAAGAGTTATCGGCTACGGAGTAGTTAGAGAAAGTGAACATGTCTGCGACCATGTACAATTGGAATAACCAACAAGAAGATTTACTTGGCTTAATTAAAGTTGAAGGGAATTGCAAAAAGCTGGTACTATGAGCTTCAGAACGCACCCGTTAGTTAGGAAGCTTTAAGGGAAAATGCTGCCTTGTTGGGCCAAAAAATGTTCGATTTTTCACCAATTGTTTATGCGAAAATTATTAAACATAGAATGTTGATATTTGGTATGTTGACTAACAAGGGGACAGTACGGCAGTCGGATTTTTGTAATTTTTCGTACTCATGGTACGCGAAGTTCAGAGCTCGAATATTAATATCCCAAAGCAGTTCGACGCCATATTCAGAAATTTTCGAGAAAATTGACTTTGAAGTTTTCGAGCGCACTCTTATCCCACGAAGATGCAACGATATTCGAACCGGGCTCGTGGCGTATCCGTTAGCGCTCGAGTCTAGTAATCGCGGGGTCGCTGGTTCGAGTCTCACTTCGATTTTTTTTTTTTTTTTTTTTTTCATTTTTTTTAAATGAAAAAAACGCAAGTCATATTTTTAATTATCTCTTGATTATAAACATACATTTTCAAGTATCAATATTTATAACCAACAACATTTTTAGGATGAAAATGAAAAACGTCGGGTAAGGAATTGAATACTTTATTATTCGGTCTGTATTCGTTTGTTTTATACATCGGGTGTAATGTTACACGAGCCAGAGTGATAACCATCGTAAAAACAAGGAAAACAGTAATTTTCACGGCATCCCGCACACAGTACAAACGCTGCATTGTTACATTCGCAATTTTTCCTATTAATCTACAAGGGAGTTTATATTCCTATTAATCTACAAGGGAGTTTATGTAAATATTATTACTGGATATTTTTACGTCGCCTATTCGCAATTTCAAGCAAGAGATAATCAAAAATAAGACTTGCATTTATCATTGACAATTATAATTACATATATGTGAATTAGCATAGATTTTATGATTTTTATCCCGGGATTATTTATTTATTTTTTTATAAATAATCACCTATTGTTATATATAAATAATATATGATCATATATGAGAAAATATATAATTATGTATAACTATAATGAATTTTGTACATAAATAACTATATATGGATTTTGTCCATATATAAACATATATAGATGTATTATATTAATTATATATAATAATATGTGATTATATACAACAAAAATTTATCGGGATATTTAAATGAGGGAGGTATGCGAATTAAAAAAAAAATGAAAAAAAAAAAAAAAAAAAAAAATTTCGAAGTGAGACTCGAACCAGCGACCCCGCGATTACTAGACTCGAGCGCTACCGGGTACGCCACGAGCCCGGTTCGAATATCGTTGCATCTTTGTGGGATAAGAGTGCGCTCGAACACTTCAAAGTCAATTTTCTCGAAAATTTCTGAATATGGCGTCGAACTGCTTTGGGATATTAATATTCGAGCTCTGAACTTCACGTACCATGAGTACGAAAAATTACAAAAATCCGACTGCCGTACTTGTCCCCTTGTAAGCGGTTTTTATTGAACATCAAAATATTTTTTAAAGTTTGACAAAACATGGTGGTGGGAGTGGGATGAGCCTTGATGTCCGAGCGCGGGCGATGACATTCTTCGCTTGCGAAAGTCCTAAGACTCGGACTGGTGATCTGAAGCAAAAAAATCAAACATCTTTTTACTTTGTACAATATTTTGTATTAGTAGACCTAGAATCAAGAAGAAAAATTGAAAAAATAAAAAAATAGTGGGCGATCGGAAAGAAGTTTGGTTTTTTAAAAAAGTTTCGCAGTTTTTTGCGCGCAATTTCTTTATTTTTCAATTTTTCCTCCTGTTTCTGGGTCAACTTATACACAATATTGTACAAAATAAAAATATGTTCGATTTTTTTGCTTCAGATCACCTGTCCGAGAATTAGGACTTCCGCAAGCGAAGATTGTCCTCGCCCGCGCACCGACATACGTGGCTCCTCCCACTCCCACCGCAATGTTTTGTCAAACTTTTAAAAATATTTTGATGTTCAATAAAGACCGCTTAGTCAACATACCAAATATCAACATTCTATATTTAATACTTTTCGCATGAAAAATTGGTGAAAAATCGAACATTTTTTGGCCCAACAAGGCAGAACCTTCCCTTAAGAGGGAATGATACCTCATCGCGGTCGGTATGGTAGAACAATTATAGATTCCCAAAAATCTCGAAAACGGCTCTTCAGATCCCGTCGAAACTTTGCCAAACGACGTCAAATAGATAGACGAACAGCTGTCTTCCCCTCAAATTTTCTGAATTTGAGAAAAAAACTAGATTTGCTTATGATAAGCCAATCTACATTTTTTTTTCTCAAATTCAGAAAATTTGGGGGGAAGACAGCTGTTCGTCTATCCATTTGACGTCATTTGGCAAAGTTTCGACGGGATCTGAAGAGCCGTTTTCGAGATTTTTGGGAATCTATAATTGTTCTACCATACCGACCGCGATGAGGTATCATTCCCTCTTAACGTAGCAATTCACAGACGAATGAAACTGCGTTGAGGACGACCCAGTATGGTCAAGGAGGCCGAATCAAGTAAAAATGTTGGGTCTTTGTCCGAGAAGGTGGTATCGTAGATGGGCTCACGCAGTACGAGCCTATAAACACTCGGAAGGCGCGTTACCGCTGAACAAGGGCTTTCTACACAACAAAGAACGGGATGAAGTCTCTGCAAGGCGGTTCGGCGTTTTTGAGGGCAGTTCTTGCTGGGTCCTTGAGGAGAACGCATGGTCAAATCGCATATTTTACATCGACGATTCATTGTTACGCGTCAAAATCATTAAGAGACTATATAAATATGTACGAGTCCATTGGAGATTTACGTTTATAAAGTATACACTACTAGTGAGGAAAATCTTAGTAGCCTAAATGTGACAAAAAAAAAATGGTGTTGAAGTTCACATCGTTGGAATGCAACGAAAGTTCTTTTCTATATTCTCATTTCCTAGTTTTCACTATTATGAAAAACGTTTTTTTGCATATTTATTTTGTAGATCGCGAAATAATCGGGAAATAATCGCGATCATCATCGCGCAAAACGTTTTACTGACTTTTCTAGTGTCAATTTGCAAAAAAATTATTTCATTGCTTTCCAACCATGCGATAACTTCAATTGCGTGAATTTAAAGGGCTCGAAGCTTCACTCGCCGTGATTATGGGGAGGGTCAAATGACGTCTCGATGACTTTTAGGCATTCTTCCGTTACCTTCTTGCGAGGCATCTCGTAACCGACTATTAGCGAAAGGAAGCGACGTCTTCATTCGTTGCACGCAATCCGTTCAATGCGTATATACATAGTCGTGTATGAAAAGCGTATTTGAAAAAGCGCAAACACCGCGCGTCACGCCTTCGGAAAAGGCCAACTGTGCGAGACAAAAAAAAAACACGGAGGAAAAAAAAGCGAGGACCGCGGTATCGGTGATCGGTAACGCGGGTTTAGTGTACGTAACGCGAGATTCGCAACAATGTTTATAAGCACACGTGGTATATAATTATATATTATTTGCACACGGCCTCCCGGAAGTCGTGCCTCACTTCAACACCCCGAGAATTTATATTACACACGTTGTGCAGCACCGGGACCTCTCCGCCGCAGCAGAAACGCGCTTGTTCGCCTTCCTACATACTCGCGCGCTCGGTCACTTTGCGAACTCGACAATTCCGCCGTTGGAACGTGTAATTGTCGAATGACATACTTTACGTTTTCGGAACGGGCAACCGCGAATTATACGGCTGAAATTTCACGAGCCTTTGTTTTCGTTGCTCGAACGCGCGTCCTCTTCTGCTACGCTTTTTCTTCTCCTCTCCTTTCTATCTTGCATTCCAAGCGCAACGTCGTTTGAGACTCCAAAAAAAGTCACGATACGCACGTTCGTCGAAGTTTAATTTCGTTACCTCGGGATGGGATTACGCGATGCCAATGATTGCGAAACGTGGTCTCGCAGGCGCTGCCGGACGGAAGGCATTTTTTTTAACGCATTGCGTTTGACGTTATAAACATCGTCGCCGTAATCGTGCAAACCCGAACGCGAAAATCCACTTTGTTGGACGTCGTTACTGGTGTCGGTTTTTTTTTCCCCAAATAAAGTATCGAGTTACGTTTAATTGATGTACCGACAGAAACGGCAGAATATGGGGCCGTCTATACCGGTACGGGTTTTCCACAGGTTTCCCGTACGTGCGGCAAATGCGGTACAGTGTCGCTTGAGGGGTGAGGCTACTGCGACGAGCCGAAAATCATGACGTTGAAGTTTGCATCGTTGGAATGCAACGAAAGTGTTTTTTTTTTATTTTCGAAATTTCTTTGTTAGATTTTGAGCTGCGAAAATAACGCAAACATTTTTTACCATTCTTATTTAGCGATCTACAACAAATTTGCGAATTATGATTTGAGATAATAATGAAAATGAGAAATTGGAAAGGATTTTCGTTGCATTCCAACGATGCAAACTTCAACCCCATCGAAAATCAGGGTTGTTTGAGAAAATTGATTTCGAAAGAATAAGTAAGATGATTAAAGAATCGTTTGGACATTTTTTTCGTATGTACATCAACGAAGTTGTGTGCCTAATTTCGATGAAAAATAATAACAATTGGAGACGTTATAAACAATCTCTACTTGATTTCGGCCACCCGGTTAATCTGAATAAAAAGAAAACGAGTTTTTATTTCTCAAAATAGATAATATAACTGTTTTTATATTGTGTATCAATGTTTAAAAACATGACATCATCATTGATAACAGCGAATGAAAAAAATACGTTAAGGGATTACCCCCACTTGCGATTTTGAAAAAATCGATTTTTTTTATTGCATTTTTTTGAAGTACAAGCATCTGAGAATATGTCCTGAAAATTTCAAGTCGATCCGAACAAAATTGACTGAGATATGAGCGTTGAAAGAGAAGAATCCGTTGTGTAAACGACCGGAAATTGAAACTTTAAACGCGTTTTTCTCAAAATGGCATTTCTGAAGTCGGTGACCAAGATTACTCGAACACTGATGAACCGATCTTCTTGAAATTTTGCAGGCTTATTAATTACATAAAAATGTAGTCTTTAATCGTTCGATTTTTTTTTTCGAAAAAAATTGCCGTTTTATAGCCAAAAAACGGCCGTTTTTTTTCGTTAAAATCGAACCATTAACTTTGACTGTCCGCCATTTTGTAAAAAATGAATTTTTTTTTTAAATCCTTCGATTAAAGACTAGTTTATACTTATATTTGACTAAATCCATCCGCATGTTTTTTTCAGATGATCCACTTCGCCGCAATGTTGGTCACCGCAAACCGTGTATATAAAAACATTATTTCATTGACGGCCATTTGCCACTAAACAATGTAATATTTTTCAATAAAAAAATTACTGAAAGTTCTTCAAGATGTGTTCTTTAAGATGGTTTATTGATCGATTAAAAAAGTTTTGTAGTTTTCTTTAAAAAAATTCATGAAAAAGGCCTTTTTTTGCACTACAAGTGGGGGTAACGCCTTAAGAAAAACATCGGTCAATACTAAACTCCTATTACACTGAATACGTATACCAATTTTCAAGTCAATCCGTTAATTAAATGTCGAGAAATCGTGTTGGCTATTTTGAAAAACATAGTTTGAAAACTTCGATTTGCAATACTTTTACTATATGTTGGAACTTCCTCTACAATTTGAGTTGCCTCAAGCGACGAATAGGGGTTCGTTCCTTTCACAGTAGCCTAACCCCGTAAGACGACTGTGGACGGAACGGAAGTTAGGTTAGATTAGCGATGTGCGGGTAGGGAGTGATAGGAAAGGGTTCAATTGGGAAGGGTAAAACGCAAGAAACCCACAGGATATACGCTGGAACTCAGGAAATGAAAAATACATTTGATTAATTCAATTTAACAAGTTCAATGGAGCGTCAATGAACTAAAGCATTCTTTGATACGCGAAGCGATAAAAACGATGCTTCACATCGTGAACCCAAGGTGGGAATAGAGAATTGATCCAACTTGAATATCATTTCTTGCAATTCGCAACATTATAAGATCTTCTACATTCCGAAAAACCCTGCCATGAATTTTTACACGTTGACCCCACACGCACACACATGTACATGTAGCCAAAACAAACATGTACATAGATATAGATAATATTGGAATTTGACAACACTGAACGAAAGCGCGATCGCGAAGTCTGTTCTACCAGAAGCGAAGTTGATTTTGTCTCCAACGCGATAACTCCTGGCGTTACTCTGACGTTGAAGTTTGCATCGTTGGAATGCAACGATTTTTTATTTCCTTGTTTTTGCAAATTGAGGTCGCAATCTTTGACAAGAATATGCAAAAACGTTTGGGTGATTTCCACTGCTAAAATGATTAAAATAATTAAAAATCATTGATTCTCGTTGCGTTTCAACGATGCAAATTTTAGCATCACGTTGCTCTTTTTTTTTCCTTTCATGCACCGTTATCCATTATCCATAGCGTGCAAAACAATTCGGAGACGTATCTGATAATGAAGTACACGATGGTACTGCCTTAATGTATTTTCAACCCTAAACTCTGATTCTTGTGGGTGTATATGTCCGCGCGCGTGTGTGTGTGCACACGCACAGGGTGTCCTGTTATGAATGGATAATCCTGCAACCGTCGATAGGTCAGATCATGCCTCACTATATGCTGAAATTTCAGTTTAGTAAAAGTCTGCGAATAACTTTTTTGACCCAGTTTTTTTAAAATACTCTTGGTTATTTGTTTTATCTAGAAAAGTCTTCTTTTTAACCTTAAACGTTCGGAAACTATATGAAAAAAGATCTTATTTCGAATTTTCATACAAACCAATTTGAACATCTCACTTTGATAGCTTGCGGTGTCCAAAAAATGCACTACGCATATCGTGCCAATTACTTAAAAAACTTGCTTACTTATTGTCGACTCGTATCAATTGTAGAAATGGCCCGCGAAGAACCGAAAATAGATCATTTTTTTTTTAAATACCATAAAGTTTAAAATCTCGAAAATTGTGGGACTTACTAAACTGAAATTCCAGCGTATAGTAGGATGTGATCGGACCTATCGACAGTTGCAGGATTATCCATTCATAACAGGACACCCTGTATACACATATATATATATGGATGATTAATTTTTTTGCGGTAAGCACGATAAAGAATCCGAGGTAGACTGTTAGAGGTGGCGCTCGCGAGGGCGTCAGTACAGCACGAAAGAGTTTTAACGCGATTATCGCGTCGACGCTAATTCCTCAGCTGGTGCTTATCACCTTCAGCCCCGAGGTGATGGTGGTGGAGGCGGTGGCGGCAGCCGACCAATGTGTGTGCGGGTCGAAACGGTAGATACCCAGAGAGAGAGCGAGTGAGAGAGAGAGAGAGAGGGAGAAGCGAGAAAGGGAGAAAGTAAGCGTGGTTACGAGGGGGTGGCTCTGGGGCGAGGAAGAGGGGTTGTCTCTCGAGGGTGCAAGAGGAGAGGAGGCGAGCGCTACGAGTAATCGATACGGCGAGGAACGTTTCGCGTGCGCTCGATACTCCCGGATAGCGCTCGTCATATGTGTGTGTATATATGTGCATATATATATATATATGCATATATACATAACGTAACGTGTATGCATACACGCAGCCTGAAATCCCCTCGCCTCGCTACTCACTGGGGTTATGTATAGAATACAGTGACGTGGACGACAACGACGATATACATACATGTGTGTATATACTTCATATATAGACACAGTTTCTTGCTGACGGCGAATCAAACCAATTTCCAAGTCTGACGGAACAAAATTCCGCGCATACATCTTCAAACAAATGCAAAATCATTTCTCAACAAACGTTTCAAAGAATTGGATAAAAGAGAATAAATTTAAAACACGCATCATCACCCCTATGGTGAGAAAAAAGACAATTGACGAGTTGGTTTGGGTTTGCTTGGAGTTGCGCGGTCTTTACGGTACGATTAAATTCATGTACACTTGTTCAAGAGAATAAGAGACAATCGAGACAATATGCGGAGGGTAACAATATTAAATTGCGGGAATATGGAATATTAAACGGAGTATTGGAATGATCTCGAGCAGAAGATGTAGATTTATTCACTTTTCTTGGCTCAATGTCACTACCAGATGACGCCCCGATGCCATAATTGCCCGATGTTACAGTTGGAAACAAATTTTCATTGTACGGGGATATATATAGTCCCAAAGACCCTACGGGGCCATTGTTATCGGGTAATAATACACGCCAGGAGAGGGCGTCTCGACGCGCACTGTCCAGGCGTATTTACGCGGAGCAACGTCCTCGTCTCGTTACGTGCACGGTCATGATCAACTTTTCGATAATTTGTGAGCGGCTTGCAACGCTTGTATATCGACGCGATATTAAGGGCGGGGTAAAGTATAAAAAAAAAATTTCATTTTTTTTTAATTTTTAAAATGAATGCATAATATATCAAGAATATTGTGTTAAAATTTCAAGTCGATCGGAGTAAAATTGACGAAGTTATGAGTATTTGAGCGTCTATTGCTCCATGCCGTTCTCTTCTCTTCTGCGTTTTTCAAACCGTTTTTCTGAGACTTGTCATATTTGAAGTCCGTGTGCACGATAACTCAAAATCTACTGGACCAATCGCTTTGAAATTTTGCACAGTACTTCTTCACATAATTCACCAGGTATTGTCGAGAGCTTTTTTGTTTTTTTAAAAATAATTACTAATTTTTCAACAACAAATTAGCCGATTTTTTTTAGCGAAAATCGGGTTTTTGGCTCCCAAGTGCTACGAAAAATCGAAAAATCGAAAAAAAAAATCCTCCCGTCATTACCTCGAAAAACATCTCCTTTAACAAATGCATTTTGATTTTTTTGTTTCAAATGATTCTGTTGCGAGTTATGGTGCACACCGCAAACCAACTTTTTTTCGAGGCGCCTCCGGGGTTTAATTTTCACTCGCTCAATTTTGAATATTTTGCAATGCAAATTTAGGAGAATGTTGTTCAAATGTTACTTTATTATATGTAAATTTTTCAATAAACGAACACTATTCGTTACGCCAAAAAAAAATCTTAAAAACATGCCTTTTTTTCGCCGAATTAACTTTACCCCGCCGTTAACGGGCGTGCATGAGGTCCAAACATGTTTTTTTTTATGATGAAAATATTTGTATGACGAGGAGATTTTTTGAGTTGACGAATATAGGTAAATAATGGTGTTTTTGGGTGAACAAAGTGTCGCCGTTGCTGCATGGCCAATCGGGGTGGATGGTTCTGTCAGCTAGAATAATTTGAAACTACATTTTTTTCTCTCTATTGTACTTTTATTATAATAATAAAACTTTCGAATGACCGAATGTTTTGTTGAAATTTTGTAATTTGGGAACACGGCAAGCTGTGGGAAAAAGTTCGGTTTCCAATTAAAAAATAAAAAAAAACATCGTTTGTCATAAAGAAATAGATGAAGATGTTAAAAAATTGTCCGGTCATACCGTGGAAAATATTTTAAACTATGCGCTGTCCGAATCCAAAGTGGATCGAACAAATAGATTTTGAGACACGACTTGCACCGTTCTATAAAATATAAAGAAATACTGAAGAACACTAAAGAATAAGGGGTGGTTCACTGTCATACTTCGGGATGGCAAAATCGTGACAACGCTTAATTTTGGTAACTTTAACAAAATCCTTGCAGCAAATCGAAGTTAGGACCCAATGCCACGAAACCGTGCAATAAAAAAACGTGTTCTTTGAAATTTCGAGGTTATGCGGATCCCTTAAAAAAAACTAGGCTAGCGCCAGTTTTTGATGCTATTTGCCATATAGGCGACCCGTAAATGTTAACTTTGATCTGACATATGTCAAGTTTGAAACGGCAAAGCTCCTTAAACTTTTGCAAACATCACACTTCTTTTCAACACGTATAAATTTCAATAACTCCCATCGAAATAGGCATTCCCGCGAGAAGTACCAGAGAAAGAAAAATCACTGGGATCAATAAAATTGTTCATTCGCAGGTGGCCAACGAAATATTGAGATGAAACACTGAAAGATTTGATATTTCGATGTAATAAATCATTTTTAACCTAACCTACAGGATGTCCCAAAATTCACGCATGAAGTAATTCGGCTAGAAAACACAGGTTTTTAATTAGTAAAACGTAATTTTTTTTTATTGGTTATAAAGTATACGTATAGGGTTATGTATGGAACAGCATATCGAGTAAATGGCCTCCACGGTCATGATTTGCATGAAAATGCAAATCTTTCATGAGCATACGCTGTAGAGAGCATCTCGAAATGTCCAATGTTTGACCACGGTGCCCAATTGATGTTCTTGGACTCTCAGCAACACTCTCACGAACTGCATCGGTGCTTTGGGTTGAACGACTTGTTGAACGATGGCCAGAGTGTATAAGATCACCAATTGATCCAGTCTCCTTGAATTTTTAAATGAATTCCCCTCAATCACAGTTGATGAAGTCCATATTTTGTACGATAATTGCGAACTGTAGCTGCCAAACCTTCATTATTATTAAAACATTGCTCGACAATGAAAATGCGTTGCTCTTTCGTGTAGCGCTCCATTTTTAATAACCCTGAACTGTCAGCTGTCTTTTATATCGTTGGCAACACTTCACCGCACGAATGGCACAAAATATTAGGTGTACAACTTAATTCGGTCCGTTTTTTCTGCTTAAAATACGCACTTATTTGAATGATAAAATGAATTGATTCATTAATTAAAATATTGTCCATCGCTACCCACTACTTTTCCCCATCTTTCTGGTAATTTATGAATTCCGTCGCGAAAGAAGCGTTCATCTTTTGAAGCCAAGAATGAATCGAGCCAATTTTTGATATCCTGTTGCGACGTGAAGCGTATTCCAGTCAAAGCCTTCTGCATCGATCGAAACAAATGGTAGTCGGAAGGGGCAAAGTCTGGGCTATGAGGCGGGTGAGCCAGAATTTCCTACCCGCTATTTTCCAAATAGTTTTTAACCACAATAGCAACGTGAGGCCGAGCGTTGTCATGTTGAAAGATTATGGACTCGTGTCTGGTCGCATATTCTGGAGGTTTTTCGGCTATAGCTCGCTTTAAACGGATCAATTGTTGCCTGTAGAAGTCTCCCGTCATGGTTTGACCAGGTTTTAGTATCTCATAATGGATCACAGCCTTCTGATCCCACCAAATACAGAGCATAACCTTCATCTTCAAACTTTTTCGGTTGACCCGAACGCTCTTCGTCCTTAACACTAAAATCACCACTTTGAAACCGTCGAAAGCATTCTCTGTAAGATTTATCGTACGGTGCAGATTCACCATAAACTTCCACAAGCATTCGGTGGGCTTCAGCTGCACTTTTCTTCCAATTGAAACAGAAAATCAACACTCCCCGCAAATGGTGCTTATTTGGGACGAAATTCAACATTTTCACCGCAGTAAAAATTCAGACTTGATGCGCAAAACTCAGTGGTCTGTAAACGATATTTGGTTAAGAGATGTTGATACTTCACGATACAGCAAAAATCAGCTGTTGCCGTCAACAATTTATAGCACCCAGAGCCATCTTTTGAAAACGGACCGAACTAAGTTGTACACCTAATACAAATCTTGCGTGAATTTTCGGACACCTTTTGTTGTTTACTTTTGCCCATAAATAATTCGTTGGTATCCCTCAATGACGGATTTAGTCAGCCCAAGTCATTTTTTTGCCGTGTACCTCAACAACGATCGCAGGAACAGAGAAAAGTCAATAGTCACAGCCATCATCATCGTGGTGGCTTATATTGGACTGCCAGCGACTTTCCGAGAGCAAAGAAACGTTGCCGTGTGCATTATCAATGTTTTTTCCTCCTTCGCACGGAAGGCGCAGGTGGTTGTAAGAACAATGTAGCTTTTTCCTCGTTTCGCGTGACGAAAGTATACTACAAAACCCCATACGACGTGTACACAATGGCAATCGCGTGCGGTTTCTAGTTATATGTCCCCTTCCCCATTCAGAATACCGCCGAGATGTTATCTCGGCGCTGTTATCGAAGCAGGAAAAAAAACATACACACGTATTTACGAGGACTATCGTAAATTCGCCTATTTTCACTACTCTCGTTACATATTTTCATAGCATTCTGTACAAACATTCGATAAGCCAGTTGCGTACTCCATGGACTGCGCGATTCGAGAACTTTGGGCTCTGTGCCAAGCATGTTTGTGCTATTCGAGATGTTTATTTTTTTTTTTCTTCACCTACACATATTTCTCGCTTTCGCGTGCGTGGGCTTCGTGTTTATACTGCGAGAGGGTTATAAGATAGGGCGGGAGGCGTAGATATATAAATAGAGAGGTGAAGAGGAAAAGGCATCACATATAAAGCTGCAGCTTTAACCATTTATATCACCTTGTGACAGTTCTGTAACAAACTATCTAAGTCCTTACAAAATGCCATATTGACATTTAATCCTTTTTTAAATCAATGCCACACAACGGCTTAAAACCGTTATATGGTTTTTTAATGCAATTCATGCAAACTAGATGGCGTGATAGTCGGATCAGAATTTGTTAGGTTAGGCCACTCTAGAGGCCGAAAAAATAGTCTTTTTGGGGACTTTGTTTTCAGAAAAACTACAATATAAATCGAGATTACAAAAAAGGGTGTTTATCATACATATCAGTGACTGTATACAATAATTTTTTTGAAGCGATTAATTACAAAATGGCGGCCGTGCAACGTTTATCTCAAAACTGCACTTTTTTAAGTGGGCCGGAAACACAACTCAGACAATTCTAACCCGATTCACTTGAAATGTTGAATATATCTTGAAAAATACATTGTCTATCGAAATACGTAGGATTTTTTTTTATATTGCATAGTTAATTTTTTATTAACAATTATCTGACGATTTTTTAGGCAAATTTTTCACTTTCCAAAAATTTGCCCAAAAAATCGTTAGTAACCAATGAACTATGCAATATAAAAAGAAAATCCTCTGAGTCTGAACTTGTCTGAGTTATGTTTCCGGCCAACTTAAGGTAGTACGTGCACGAACCTTCCCATTAGAAAAAAAATTGATTTTTTTATATGCTGTAGTAGAGACATAAAAAATGACGTCCGCGAAAACTCTGCAGGCCTTACCGGCTAAATACGATAGTAATTAATTTACGAAATCAATGCATCTAACCCGCACCATATAGGGAATCCGTGCGGATCGAACTTTGGAACGAAAATAATAATAGTTCCCGATCAGATCAGACCTATGCGAAGAACGCCGAATAACAAGAAAACTGTGGCGGTCACGTATGTTCCATAAAAAATATAGGTTACGGGACATTTCGAGCAGATATCATCGATTCAATCGACTCATTTTTGCGTTCGCTCGCCGCGTCTGCCATCTCTCTTATTACAATATGCACATTACACATCCACTACAACACTCAATTACACATACGGTAAACAAACACATGCTTGACATGTATCGAAAGCACCTGAATACAGCGTTGCTACGGATATTGCCAGAATTATGAAATGGCCGCCTGTGACAACTCAAGTCAAATCTGATTGCGATTTTACTTCACTTACCAAATCATAATACAAACAGTTATCACATGCGCTTATCAAATAATTATTTTCTTTATCATGTTTATTATTATACCCAAATACATTATATTTTGCTTTCTTCAGATTCGATAATTTATAGATTTTCTGTTGACTAGTCAATCCGCTACTACTACCTTAAAAAATGCAGTTTTGGGATAAACGCTGCACAGCCACCATTTTGAAATTAATCGCTTCAAAAAAATTATTGTATACTGTCACTGATATGTATGATAAACACCCTTTTTTGGAATCTCGAATTATTTTGTAGTTTTTCTGAAAAAAAAAATCCCCAAAAGCCTGTTTTTTCGGCTGCTAGAGTGGCCTAAGGCCTCAACCCCCTATTGCAAGATTCGAGTGTACGTAAAGTTTGCGAAAATCGAAAGAAGATCAACACGACAACGAAATCGATATCAACCACGATGGCTTTGTGCGGCAACTAGCAGAGCAATTGCTTGAAAGCATTCCATACGTCATAAAGGAATCTTACGACACAATCTAACATGTCACTGCCTTTATTGCTTTATAACTAGCCCCCTAATTATATTTTTCAAGAACTGCATAATACTTGTTTTTTTATATTTTTTATTATCGAAACCTACCATAAAGTCAACAATTCTTACATTTTTACGTTGTTGAACTATGAAGGGTTGAAAAGGCACAGCTCGTAGGTCGATTGGAGGGAGAAATAAAAACAATGCTGGTTCTCTCTCTCTCTCTCTCTCTCTCTCTCTGCCTCTCTATCGAACGATGAAGGAAACGAAGGCGACGTTGTCTCTCGCGAGGAGCGAGTCCCGTTTTCTCGCAAGCACCAAACTCGCCGTAAAAGCCCGGAGGCTTTAATCCTCAGCCCCGTCGTGAGCTCTTCGAGCGCCTGCTGATAAAAAGGCATCCTCCTCTCCACGCACTCGTCTCCCCTTTCGTGTATTTTTAAATTTCATTTTTCCTTTATTGCTACTCTTTTTATCGTCACTTTGCCTTTTTTTTTGTCTCACCTTGTTTCTCGCTCAAGCAGACGCAATTAGCGAGAACCCGTGGCTGGAGGGGCGAAAGAGAACACGCATCGATATACCACCCCGTGCTGAGGGAGAAGCAGCAGGATTTATTTGACGGAAAAAAAATGAAGAGAAAGTAGTCATTTTAAAGGTAAAGTGAATACTGTTACTTTGTAGGGGAGCTGTTCATGGTTTAGTGACAAAAGCAAGAGACAGTCTAAGATTCTTATTTTTAAATACCAATGATTGCTTACGGTTAAGGTATTCCTTTTGCTGAGGGCTGTATTTTAAGGGGACATTAGCGGGCCCTTTTGATTTATCGGTAAATTACAGTGGTGCTTAATAACAGATCAGTTACAATCAATTATTATACGCAACGATAAACTGGAATAAAACATTTCGCGCAAGTTTAGTAGATTTCACCATTTTTACATTTTCTCTGGAAAGTCACGGCTAGCGAAATTCTTCCGCTAGTCACATTTTTCCTATTTTTATCATTAAAATGTACTTCGAACATTCGGTGACACCCTGTTTTTATTGTCGTTTCGGAATCTTTAGCATTTTGTTACAAGCGTAGAGCAGGCAACTAATTTCCTTTAGTAGTTTATAAAATAATTATTTAGTGTATAAATTATTAGACAGAAATGCGGGCAGCAAGTCGTCTCCGTAAAGTGCGGACGAATTAGACGATTTTCAGAGTCGTAATTTTTCGTTAAAAGTTTGGTAACTTGGCTTGAAATTTTACGAGTAGACTGGGATTTATTTTTACTTAGTTGTAGATGAAAATCAGTCAATTGAACATTCGGGTTCGTACAAGGACTACCTTGAGGGTTCAACAGAAGCGGGCAAAATCTTCCATCCATTTGATTCATTTTTATATTTTTTTTACACGTATTTCGTTAACATTTCTCTCTCTCTCTCTCTCTCTCGATTCTTTTCTCCTTCGGTAGCTTTTACAACCTCTCTCTCTCTCTCTCTCTCTCTCTCTCTCTCTCATATCTCTTGCATCGGTGGCCAGGAGAAACGCGATTTCCGTCGGTGGATCGGACTCTCCTCGTCGCTATGCTACTCCTTCGAACTCGTGCTGCTGGAAGCGATTACGTTCTTGCTGGCTTCGCAGAGACTCCGTTTGGCCAATCGTTATTGAGGCGGGCAGGGGGGCGTTGGAGGGTGAGCAAATCCCCGAAGTGCACCTCGGTTGTAAATCCATGAGAGAGAGAGAGAGAGAGAGAGAGAGAGAGAGAGAGAGAGAGAGAGAGAGAGAGAGAGAGAGAGAGAGTGAGAGAGAGAGGAGTTGTGGAAGGAAATAAGCGAGGGAGTCTGGGGCATCAGACTATGGGAGAGCGAGACAGACGATGTGATGGAGCCTCGTTGAGGGGTGAGGTCTCATGCTGGATCTCCGGACTTCATGCTTTCAATATATATGTGTGTGTGTATATCTATATTCATATATATATATATATATATATATATATATATATATATATATATATATATATATATATATATATATATATATATATATATACGGCTCTAGAGCTGCTAGTGGTGATGGTCCAGTCAGGCGTTCACTCGCCGGTTGCACAGGAGCAATTAGACAGTCCATAGAATTAGAACTGTGTATCGCTCGAGCTATGGCCATCGTGTACGTTGCGTGTACATATACCTATACCCTGTCGTTGATTGCGCTTTTTTATTCTCCCTTGTATGGACGCGCGTATCGAACAGTGATGTCCATAGGTAGCTACTTTTGTATATGGTTACACAAGAATTACTAAATACTGACAGTTTGGGTATCTTCATTTTCATTGCTGCTATTACATCTCGATGCACACCTGTATCGAGGTGCCATTGCTACACACTACATCTGTAGCGAGTATCGAATTATTTAATCGCTACTTTTTGTGTAAAGTCAAGTTTCTAATTTTCTCGACAATTATCGACTAAAACTCGAAGAGGGATGATACATTTTGGCCTGATCGCGGTAAGATTGGAAAATTCGTGATCGGCGAACGATTTCGCATCGACACGGGTGTTACAGAATCGATTGAACTACACAATTATTAAAAGGATGATGCCGATCGATTGAACTGTCGATTTTTTTTCTTCCAACTTTCAAACTATTTCAATCTAATCTTGTCTATCTAATGCGAAATTTTGCGCCGGTCACAAATATCACCGAGTCTATGTCGAAAGCTGGAAATTATGCGAGGTAAACACGAAAAACGTCGTTTAACACACTTTTGACGGTTTGAAAAAAATGAAAATGTTGAGTTTTGGGGTTAATTGATGGTGAATTCGTGTTCAGAGGATAAAAATACATTGATATAGACTTGGAAAAAAATATTCAAAATTTTTTCCATCTTGGCCAAAAATAAGTGGATTCACTGAATCGTTGATCAGTGAAAGCTGAAGTTGATTTAGATCTCAATGACAATTATAATACTTATTAAGTGCCTATAATAGTACTCCAGGTACTTGATATTTGTATCTAAAATATTTCCTTAAGGGAGGGCACCACTGTACCTGCCCATTTTCGACCGTTTTCTTTGGATTTTTTAAAAGAAAGTAATAAAATACATGGTCAAAAAAGCTTTGAGGTTTTGTAAGGTATATATCGAAGTATGTAAAGAAAAATGATTTGTCCAAAGTATACGAAATGGCGGCGCACGATTCACTAAAGCACTGCTGTTTTTCAGTCAACTCTCTCCGCGACAAGCAGTAGAACTCGTAAATTTAGTCCCGGAACTAAGAGTGAAATATTTTCGTTCATTATATTATTGTTAGCAGTCAAGTGAGGGGGAAATTAAAAAATAATGAAAAGAAAAATATAGACGAATTTTAAAAAAAGTTCGTTTTTTCGACCACAATTTTCATCTAAAAAGTGATATAATTTTTACAATTTTCGATTCATCGAAAAAAGCGCTCGTATTTGATTGTTAAGGAGGTTGGAGCGTTAGCCACAATCCAAGGTTAAATTTAATTAAAAAAATACATGTTATTGTTCACAGTATACTGAGTCTTTACGAATTTTTCGAACTTTTTTCACCACCAAACACCAGAGATGAAAAATAGTTTAATGTATGTGATTTAACGTGCGGTTAGATGGACAAGACTTTCACACTAAAGGTTATGTAATTTTTATTGTTATTTAGCACCAAAATAAACCATTTGTAACGACGGATTAACGCAAACTGAACCTTTGTGAACATTTAGAAAAAAAATCCTCATTTTGCCCATCGTAAACCAAATATGAATAGGCATAATTATGAATTACTCAAAATTTCATTGTGAATTGTATAAAACATTCATTGTCGTAGTTTTTTTTCATAATAATCATCGATAATGTTATGCTTTTTCAAGTTGGTAGTAACACAAAAGTTTTTCTACTTTACGTAATAAAAATGTTAAAATGCATAATTTTGCCCTTTAATTATATATTTTTAAAAATTAGCATAAATAGAATAAATCTGTACCTCGTATGCATTTTTTTGAGGTTCATTGAAGAAAAAAAAGAATAAACCGTCATTTGACTCAACTGAATCGCTCCAATCTCCTTAAAGCAATCTAAGAAGCTACAGTTAAAATTTCAAGTCGATTGGACGAAAATTGTTCGAGTTCTGCTGCCTTTATAACGATGACAATTTGGTTATAAAAAATCGTTGTTTTTCATTTAATCCCATGTATAATGCATAAAATATTACATTTTTTATCACAACGATTCCACAGTGACCCTTAATCTTTGACATAAGTTGCATTTCAATGCCCTGCCAAAGAAGCCCCACACTCGGGGCTACTTTGACACTTTAAAAGATGTATACATCAAATTATGAGCGGTTGATGAAGCTTCACTTACACATTTGATAGCCGAAGGGCACACTGTTCTATTGGAGAAAATAAAATGGTATCTACGATGTTAAAAAAAAGTAACATACAAAAAACTTCCAAAACCTGTTCAAAGTAGTCCCGTTTTACGGTACGTATTCTTTGGAACACATGCATATTCACCGTTAACAGCACACCGTTAGCTCACACTTACGAATGAAGCTTGAAACCGGAGTGAACTGCATCCAAATGCGATCTTCAGAATTACCACCGAATTCCCCACATAGAATATTCGTTAGTAAGCTTTCACTGTTCCTCATAGACCGAATCGAGTTCCCGCCAATTTTCGATTTTATCAGCTACATAAGGGAGATCACCCCCCCCCCCCCCCCCGTGTGTGGACGGCGAAATTGTCGTTGAGGATTCGGACCTTGGTACTTTCGTCACCGTGCCAGAAGAACGAGAGTGGATAAGGAAGCGGTAGCAGATTTTCCGGGGGGATCATCGAAGAGCCGGCGCAAGGATGGTGGCTGACGAACCTTCCCGGTGGATTGTAATCTGCGGCAGCGGCTTATATGTACGTGTGGGTGTGTGTGGGGCAAGGAACGAGAAGGTCGAACAGATGAGAGGATTCGGTTGAGAGGCATGGAGGAGCGTTATATCCGGAGACCGAATGGAGAGGCGAGCTATGCTAGTCTAACGAGTACAATGGTTCAGGCATTGCGGTCTTTTGCTGACCGTACTCTCCGAAATAGCTCTCCTCTTGTCTTATCCACCTTCGTACCTATATACACGGATCCACATGCACCCACTCACGCGGCCTCTTCACGAAAAAGGACGCGATCCCTTCTGTTTCTCGCCTAGGCTGACATACGACTCGCGCCCTTTTGTTTGGCGAAATCCAAGCTCTCTGGCTTCTTCCTCCTTCCTGCCTTCCAATCCTTCCAACCATATCCCTTGAATCGGCACATTTGTCGGGCCAGTGTGTTGCTCTCTTCTCTCGTTCTCATTTCACTCCGCAACTTCTGTGTACAAGGTTGCATCGTTCGGGAATTGTTCAAAGTCCTGCTCGGGCGAGATTGCGAAGTATTCTATCCCTTTTGCCTGGACTTGCCGGGTACATGCGGCGCGCAGGGATTAACAGTAACAGTAGCACGATTAGGGTTGATCGCAGCGGTGGAGATCGCACGTGAATCTTCCTGCATACCGGCAGATGATCAACCTTCCGTAGAGTCTTCCTTCGTGGCTCGAATAGTATTTCGTTGTCTTGACAATTTGTTCTTTTTTCCTTCACTTATCGAGCTATCTGTATGCCTCGTTGCAATTGATGCTGATTATCGGGACAACGAATAAATACACATATTTCGTACCGGAGGTATGGATTTTGGTGACGTTTGGAGGAAACCCCAATATGCAGATACGGTTGCTAATAAAGATACTCACACATATCATGACGTTGAAGTTTGCATTGTTGTAATGCAACGAAAATTAAGGGGCCAGTCCACTTTGGAGTCACGAAAAAAGGCTATTTTCGCGATTTTTTTTTGAGGATTTTATAAAAGATTTTAATATAAAAGTTGTTGGGCTTCATAAACAAAGTCTTGAACTACATTTAAAAAAAATTTAATCAATTTTCATTCATTTTTAAGTACAAAAACGTAACGTAACGTAACGTAAGGTAACGTAACGTAACGTAACGTAACGCCTCAAAAATAGGTGAGCTGGGTAGCTCCATCACAACTCGGCAACGGCTTGTCCGAAAAAAAATCGAAGTCCATTAGATTCAGTATGACACCAGCTACAAAATGACCCTCGGATGTAAAGTTTTATCATAAAATACAAAAAATGGCCGTTGAAAAACAAAAAAAAGTTTAAAAAAAACGCGTTTTTTTCGCAAAAAAAAAGAAAAGATACAAATTTTTAAATCATCGAGGGTCATCTTGTTGTGAATCATGTTTACAATATGTGGTTAAAATTTCAAGAGAATCGGTTTATTAGTTTTAGAGATACGATGGAGCTAGATTTTGAAAACGTTGTTTCGAGAAAAACGCGGTTGAAGTTTATGCGATGGGTCGGCCGAGCGCGCTATACGCCCAGGTAGACGAAATGAGGTCCTGACCTTCAGGTAAAAAAAATACTTAGAGAGCTCGGATTTTCATAAAATTTTGAAGCAATATTTCTGAATGTATGTACTTTCGAAAACAGTAAAAAAAATCGATTTCTTTTAAATTTTTCAAAGTGGACTGGCCCTTTAATGTTTCTCTATTGCTTTAATTTTCTTGGCTGATTTTGCCTACAAGAATCGTCCAGCCATTTAAAAAGATATTCATTTAGCGATCTACAATATAAATCTCTTAATAAACGATTTTGTAAAATAATAAAAATATGGAAAATAAAATGTAGAACAGAACTTTCGTTGCGTGACAAAGATGAATATCGCATATCCATATAATGCGGGGCTACCAATTATTGGTCTTGATCCCGTCAAAGGATTGTAGGTCATGTTTTCCACTATCGGATAACGCAGTAACGCTTTTTGCAGAAGTGAACCATTTTCGAGATATTATTATTTTTATTACTTTTTTAAATGAGGGGTAGAGAACTTTAAATATTAATGGAAAAAAAAGTTGTATGGAATCAAACGTTTGTTCACAATTTTCAGTTTGAGGACACAGTAACGAAGAATTATTAACAATAAAATGAGAATAATTTGCAAACATTTTTGTCCAAAACCCTGCAAGTCTAATAAATTTCGTAATTTTCTTTGACAAGAATTCCGGTTTTATTGTAAAAAATTACTAAGTTGCTTAGCCTGTGGGTCATTAAACAAACTATCCATTATTAGTTATCCAAAGGGGTGCGAAAATCATTACACTTGCGGAGTTTTTCACCCCTAATTAAAACATGTTTGTAGATTATTCTTCTGTAATTGATGATAATTCTTTGTTACTGTGTCCTCGAACTACAAGTAATTTTTAAAAAGTCCGTTTCCATGCAACAGTTTTTTTATACATTCATATTCAAAGTTGCCTGCCCCACGCTTTGAAACAAAATAATAAAAAATTATAATATCTCGAAAGTGGTTTACTTCTGCATAAAGCATTACCGAGTTATTTGATAGCGGAAAACATGTCCTACAACCCTGTCACAGGATCTGGACTAATGACCAGTAGCCCTGTATATCCTGATTTATTTAATTAATCAATGAATAATTTTAACATATAAATATATGTGTAGCTGTGTATATATACACATACATGCATATAATATATCACAAAAGATTCATCATGGGGATTTTCTTTTATTATTGATTTTTGGAACAAAATATCATCAACAAAAATAACTTTTTACCAACACTAGCACCTATTCTCTGATAAAATTTATTTATAGCAAATGCACAAAAAAATATTAATATCATTTGACTAAAAATGAAACTGAATACTTCACAATTGTTCGTAGTGTTTATTGATACGAAGCGTTCTCACGTTTTGGGTATCGTTAATAATTCTTATGGCGATATCGTTTCTTAAAATCGATACATCCATCATACTTTATTTTATATAGGTGCCAGTTGGGCTTTCTCCCTTTCTCTCTCTCTCTCTCTCTCTCTCTCTCTCTCTCTCTCTCTCTCGTCCTGTCTCTCCCTCTAACTTTCGTCTGGGCTCTTGAGGGTCTCGAAAAGGACCACAGTGAGCGCGAGAGCAATACGATATCCTCGAGACTCTCGTCGTCGTTCGATAGGTCGTACCGGCTGGTACTCCGCGG
>OZ023321.1:22548052-22759815 GCA_964007375.1 Ophion obscuratus | reverse complement strand
GAACGTTCAGTTTCTATATCTCTAATAAGATAATAATTGTTCTATATTTATTCCGCATATTCAATATACAGAAAAGACTTTATTTTTATTTTTCAATGTTGGCATGTGACGAAAATAAATTCCTTTCAATTGCTTAAGTTTTTATAACCGATCTAAGCTGTGAAAATCGCTCAAACGTTTATATACTTATTCTTGTTGGAAATTTACGACCTCCATTTGCAGAAAAGCCTTTCGATACTGATAAAAATAAAGAGAAAGAAAAAAAATATCGTTGCATTCCAACGATGGAAACTTTGACGTCATTCTCGATATACAATTCATAAGGCACAATTTCTCAATCATAATTTCCGTTTGACATTCGACCTTAAGGGGTTGCAAACAGTTACAATTCTCGAAAAATCGATTAAATATATATTTTTTTTCGTAATGTACATCGTGCCATACCTCCGCCATTTGAGAAGATTAATTATTTGAAACATAGCACGTAACATCCAAAAGTCGTAAAAAAACGTACCCTGAGTCTCAAAAATGGAGAAAAATCTTTCCTTAAAATAAAAATGTTCCTTGCCTAAAGGTCTCCCCCTTAAGGGGTAGACCCTTAAGTTTCTTGTCAATCCGGCGAATATTCTCGAAGTTACACGCACATTTGTAATGACGTGTCAGAGCGTTCCAAAGTGCTTGTCAAACTTCAAACGCGTTTTTCTCAAAACTGTGTTTTCAAAGTCGGTGAGCAAGAATTTCTCGGAAACGGCTGAACCGATCAGTCTCAAATTTTAACACAATCTTTTCGAGTATATTTTTCAGTAATCAATCGAACGTTTTTTTCTCACCGATAAATATTTTCCATTTAATAAACAATTTAAGGCCTACATTTTTGTCAAAAGTCGATTTTTTTGTTGAGAAACCGCCATGTTGTAAACAATTATTATTTTGCTTACTCCTTCGATCAATTGTGTTGGAATATGGCAAAAATAATCTTTTATAATAAGAGAATATAAATAAGAATATTAGTTATATTATTGAAGAGTATGTGTGTATATATGAAGTGAGAATAAACAGCACGTGTGGCCTATCGATAACTATCGAGGCGACGCAGTTTACATTAGTAAAAGAAAATATACATAAGAGTATATATAAGAAGTCGTATTGGGTCTGCTTTGTTCTTGAAGCATGTGTGACTCTTTTCTCCTGCAGTCTCACTCTCAGTCTCAGTCTCAGTCCTTCGGCGACTCTTGATAGAATAAGAATTCGGAATAAAAAGATATTGCTCTACAATATTAAGACGCTGTATTTTATTCACTAAAACCGATCCCATAATCCAATAAATTGCAAGATAATCCATTATATTAACGAAATATTTTTGGTTTTTTCATATTAGATGATTCAGTCCAGAGATATCGTGCTCACCGCTCGACGCCTTTTTTTAGAGGTGCCCCCGGTGGTCAGCCATAGCAGCTTTCAAAATAATTGTTTTCACAAATGAAAAATGTTAAAATACGATTAAAAGTTACCGTAGTATGTGTACAAATTTTTACGTTAATAGGTTTAAAGGTCTTGTCAAGAAAAATTCTTGAAAAATCGATCTTTTTAGGCCTCCTGACTGTATATAACCCCTTAAATGATTTTCATGAAAATTTGACGTTTGTTGAAAAATACTCCGGCATAAACCGTGAGAGGGGGGGCGTTCTGCGATTTTTTCACGAGCCAACAACACAACCGATTCGTTCGAATGAGATACAAACAATTTTATTGCATAATTTCATAAGAGAAGCTCAAGCCACTGGACTTGAGACAACGATTTCGCGTGCAATAAATTCGCAACGTTAAAAAAAAAACAACCAAACCGTAACACCTGATATTGACTCATGGAGCAACTTCCAGCATTGGTGGCACCTTCAACATACTTTGTTTTTGTTTCCTCCACGACGAAACTATTCATTGTTACGGAGCATAACAAATTTTAGATCTAAAATAATATACCTGTCGCAATAAAAAATGTATATATTAAAAAAATTCATAAAAAAATACGTATTTTCGAGAATTCCAATTTTCGTTTCGCCATATTTATTACGTTTTCGAAACAGGACAAAAATAATTGATCAATCAATGACTTCATGCGAAAAAAAAAACTGCCCGCGCCAGTATCGAGGAAGATTATTATTGTACGAAAAACGAATAAATTCATTTTATTCCGAGAGCAGGCAGAATCGACGAAGATTCGTCGCTGAAACGCGAGTCGAGAGACAGAGGGAGAGAGGGAGAGAGAGAATAGTAGCGGGAGATAATGGAGAATCGGAGACACCGAGGCAGCTGATTGGCCGATAAGGAGAGAACGAGCGGACGAAGAGGAATCGAAGAAACGCGAGAGGAACTCGACGAGAGATGTCGGTGGTGCGCATTATCTGGAACCGGTCACGCGCCGCCTCGTCGTCTCTTGTTGTAATGCGTGTTGTGCACACTCGCGAAAAAGCCCTTATACCCATATACAGAGCCGCCATAAAACGCAATATATTTCTCATATTTCACTCCGCCTACGTACAATTTATTTCGGCACACCTCCCCCGCAACGTCCCCAGAAATCATGAAATATCATATAAGTTCGTACTACTAGATAAATAAGAACAAAATCATACCGATAAACGATGCGCGAAAAAATGATTCAGTATTCGCCATTGAAAGTTCTCAACATTAAAGATGACGTAGGAGTTTGCATCGTTGGAATGCAACGAAAATCAATTATTTTCAATTATTTGAATCTTTTTTGGCTGCGAAAATCATCCAAACGTTTTTTTTTTACGTATTCTCATCAAATATTTGCAATCTCAATTTCCAAAAACGAAGGTTTTTCATAATTTTCTTCATTTCTTAATTTTCCTCAGGCAGCATTGAGGTGCGGAAATCAAGCAAATCTTTTTTAGGATTCTTATTTAGCGACGTACGAACCGAATCTTCAAAATATGATTTCAAATAATAATGAAAATAAGATTGAAAAAAATTCATGACATTCCAACGATGAAACGAAAATCATTTTTTTCTTATTTTTTTAATTTTCCGCAGGCAGCATTAAGGTGCAAAAATAATGCAAAGATTTTTTGGAATTTTTATTTAACTATTTAAAATTATAATAAGAATTTTCATAGCAAACTTCAACATCTTTTGGATAAGCGTATAAATAAAGAAATGAGGAATCAACAAAAAAGATCGTTGCGTTCCAACGATGCAAACTTCAACGTCATTATTGAACGTAGCGTTTATAATTTTTCACTCGTACGCGCCACGATAACGATGTTGACGTTTGCATCCTTGGGATGCAGCGAATATTCCTTTATCCCTTTCCATTTCTTTACATTCATTGTCATCGTTTCCCTTCGCCGATTTATACCCCAGATCTCCGATGAGGGTCCTCGAAAACATTTCAGTGATTTTTTATTATATCGAAATTTGCAATGCCAACATTCCATTTAATTTTTTTCAACGATCGACATATTTTTCAGTTTCGTGATCGCGTATCTTCGAACAAGCACCTTAAAAAATGGTTGAGTGGTGCTCGTAGCCAAAATATTCGCAAACAAATTTGAGCAAATAAAAATAAATACAAATTTAATTACGTTCCATCGATGCAAAGTTCAATTTCCTGATTTACGTAACCCAAATTAGCACAAAAAAAAAATATGGACGTAAAAGTAAAGTGATTTTTTTCTTTTGTTGCGTTCCAATGATGTAAACTTCAATATAATTGCAAGTAGCGTTTCAGCCTCGATACAAATTTCCCAAGGAAATGAATGGCATTGATGCTTGCATCATCGAAACACACTGAAAGTTCCTTTCTATTTTTTCATTTATACATTTTCATTATAATCTATAGTTTTTTTTCATCGATTGAGATCGTGCAGCTCTAATGAGGTTAAGAAAAACCGTTTTGGTGTTTTACGTGCCCTAAAACGGCGAAATCATTGTGAGCAAAAGACGAAAAATTAACTTTCGTTTCGTACCAACAATGCAAAATTCAACATCATAGAAATCAAACAGCGATAGTAAAAAAAAATGGTAAATGAAACAAGCAACATCATTTGTTTTTCAGGAAAAATAGTCGGTTGTCTTCAGATGTTTATTTTCATTTTTAACGTCACATCCTTTTTTAGTAACATTCTCGGTTTATGTGCAATACATTTTTTTTCACCACTATAAATTTCAATTTCGCTCATGTTGGCGTTATATTATTACGTACGGAGGTGTACGAGAGCATAAACTATATATATATATATATATATACATATATAGAACGTGTTAGTATAAGGTATTACGCGTTAAAGAGCGAAGCAGACATATACATGCAATAGTGAGAAAGCGAGGGAGAGAGACTATCAGCGTGGTAAGTGGGGTGATAAAATGAGATCATCGTTCGTTCGATGCAGAGAGGAGTCCAGAATCACGTTGGTGTACTGTATATGCAGTGACGTGAACCGAGCATATACATATCGATATATGTATACGCGTATGTATGTACGCCACGTTTTACGTGTACTTGCACGCACTCGGGAATGGACCAGCTCCATTTACGAGCGAATGGAAGTTAAAAAGATCGGTCGTCACCTTGTGCATGCAAAAATGGCGAGGGTCGAAGTGGAATTAACCTACGCCAATAATTGCAGTCTTTTCTCCGCGTGTACAAGCTTTACGTATCTCCTTGTTGGTATAAAAAAGGGGGACCACGAAAACCAATTTGCGAGGAGTCTATTCACGTAATTACAAATTATTATGCGCGCCAGCTATAAAAACGACGAACGAGTGATATTGCATTAATCCGAATTATGTTGAAAATAAGGAAAAATGTAAATAAAAGCAAAGAAGACATTTTATTTTTTCAAAGAGCTTTTTTACTTCGTTTTTTAATTTTTATCATTACCTTTGTTGCGAATTGATGTCGTTTATCTCTAATAAAAATACGTTAAATCGTTTGACTGATTTCCTGAGCCAAACTCGGCGAAAAAAAATATTCAGCAATTAGAAACAATTAAGTTTCGTTGCATTCCAACGATGCAAACTTCGACGTTATAATTTACGATTAACAACATTACGATATTCGTGAGATATTTCAACACGGCCGTTCTGCGATTATTTAATTTATCAATAATTCATGACAAAATCGCAAACATATCCAATGACATATTTTGAAAAAGCATACAATTAGTTTCTTCGCAACGCACGTGTAGTACGAATTGTTATTGAGGAGTCTGCGCAAGCTTGGCATTTCAAGTCGAATTTAAGGCGCGATATTCATTTACAACGATCAAAAAATCGATTTTTTTTTTTAACGATAGAACTATATATGCAGAATATTTTTCCAAAGTTTCAAAGCAAAATTCGAAAAACTTTAAACTTTACAGCCCGTCAACGCTGTGCCAAGTTGAAACTTGGTACAAATATTGATAATATTGGTACCTTCTACTTGACGAAAATTGTTTTTGAAAAATTGGAGAAAAACTACTTTTTAATCCACATTTTACAGAAATGTTGCGTGAAATGTTGATTTTTTTTTTGTAAATGCGAGCCATTGTCTCAAATTTGCATTTTCTTCATTTTAATTACCGTCATATAGAACCTATACATTGATGATGAATTAATTAAAAAAAATTGTTTCGTATACTTAAATATACTATTAAAGTATACCTAAAGTTCGATAATTGTAGAATAATTATTTCTTATTTTTTTTAATCCCTCCATATTGCTAATTTTTTTCCCGTCTAAATGTATATCCCGCCTTAAAATCAATTTTTTTTTGGGGCCCAATTTTGTGAAGACCTGTAAATGATGTATAAGGAAAAAAATGCGGGGCTATTCACGTGTTATATTTTCAAAACCCAAATTTACATAATTTTTTTTTCCTTTCTCCAATGCCTATTTCGGTTTCGCGTTCACGTGGCGACTGTAACGCTCGAATGTCATTAGTCGGCGATTGTAATGAATTCGAGAACGTTCTAACGCGACGACGCGATGACTGTACACGTCACGACATTTACGAGACTGCTTTGGACGCGTTATTCTCGTGAAGGCGAGTATACAAAAAAAAAAAAGAACGGCAAGAAAATGAAAAATAAAAATAAAGGAGTCACGGACATTGCTACGGACTCCGGTTGCCGCGGCTGGCCGTGGAACGGAATCGCCGGTGGAGGGGGTAGGAGGAGGAGAGGAGTGACTCAAGTCAAGTCACGACGACGACAACGACCAGGCCCGGAGACAACGGTCTTACACTTCGCCGAGTTCCACACTCTGTTTACGAGGATAGTGCCATTCGCTCGAACGACCTATACGCCAAATACCCCCGCCGTGCACATTTGGTCGCCAATTGGATTTCCATTTTTTTAAAACAGATCAAAGCTCAAAACATCGGGCTCCGAAAAATTAATGTATTTATATCATGTAAAAAATTACGTGAAGTGAACAGATTAAAAGTCAAATTCCAACGTAGTTTGAGTCACGGATTGGTTTTCGCTTTTTTTTTTTTTTTTTTTCAAAACAGACGTCGACTTGAAACCCCAAATATGAATGAAAAAAATGTATGTGTTTTAAAAAAAAATTAAAATTAAATGTTTGAACAAAAAGAATAAACAATTTTCAAAAGAATAAGCAAAAATACTGTTTATATATATATATATATATATATATATATATATATATATATATATATATAAATGTTCCAGACAAAAGTTGTACGGTGTGAAGGGGGGGCCATCAAATGCGACCAATTTTGCGACATGAGCTGACCTATCGATAGTTGCAGGACTATCCATTCATAACAGAACACCCTGTATATATAATTTAAAAAAACCTAATATTAAAAAAATTAACAAATTGTAATAATTATAAAAAACAAACAAGAATATATATATATATATATATATATATTCTTGTTTGTTTTTTCTTATTATTACAATTGGTTTATTTTTCTTTTTATTAAGTTTTTTTAAATTATATATACAGGGTGTTCTGTTATGAATGGATAATCCTGCAACTATCGATAAGATAGTTATTCGGTAATTATCGACGTCACAAAAAAATGTTCCAGACAAAAGTTGTACGGCGTGAAAGGGGCCATCAAATGGTATCAATTTTGCGACATGAGCTGACCTATCGTAGTTTCAGGACTATCCATTCATAACAGAATACCCTGTATATATAATTTTTAAAAACTTAATATTAAAAAAAATAAACAAATTGTAATAATAAGAAAAAACAAACAAGAATACATACATACATATATATATATATATATATATATATATATTCTTGTTTGTTTTTTCTAATTATTACAATTTGTTTATTTTAATATACAGGGCGTTCTGTTATGAATGGATAGTCCTGCAACTATCGATAGGTAAGCTCATGTCGCAAAATTTGTCGCATTTGATGGCCCCCTTCACACCCTACAACTTTTGTCTGGAACATTTTTCTGTGCCGTCGATAATTATCAAGTTTTTTCGGCTGGCAGATATAAGAGGGACACCCTGTATATATATATATATAATTTTCACTGTATTTCCACAATGAAAACTTTAACAGTGTTTCGATTGAAAGAAAAATCAGGCGCGGAACAAAAAATGCCAAATGTTAAAAAAACCAAGCGAAAAAATGAATGATGTTTAATAACGTTTATAAAACAGAATCTGAATTTTGTTGTGGAATACAATTGAATGGACGCAATAAGTTGTCTTGATGCCAAGTGCCACCGCAATTTTTGTCGAGTAAACGGAAAACCAAAATAGGGAGATGCGAAGAATGAATGAAATTCAACGGGGTAAAAAAATAAAATTTACAGACATATCTAACTTTAAGAAATCCCAAATGTAACTGAGGCAAAATTAAAATAAACAAATATCAACACATACAAAAACTAACGTTCCCGATGTCGAGAAAAAAAATACAGTGATGAATTAGAAGCGAATAATTTTTTTTCCTTTTCAATGACGTTGAAGTTCGCATCGTTGCAAAAAATTTATTACAGGAAAATATTAGCTACGAAACTCACTGGGACATTTTTTCGGATACTATACTATAGACATAGATACTATAGACATCTAAAATCTAAATGGGGTTGAAGTTTGCATCGTTGGACTGCAACGAAAATTGTTTTCAATTTCTCATTTCTGTTATCCAAAATTATGTTAGTTTATTTTTTTGTAGATAGCTAAATAAGAGTCCAAAAAAATGTTGGCGTGATTTTCGTAGCTCAAACATGCCCAACGAAATTTGGGAAATCAAAAGAAAATAATTTTCGTTGCATTCCAACGATACAAACTTCACCGTCATAAATCGAAATCTGCAAAAAATGCAAACTTCAACACCATTAACCCTTCCTCGACACACTGGGTCATGTTAACCCGGACGAATTTTAAATAAAATGCTCCCATTCCTATAACTGAAAGTTTTTAATTTTTTGTAACAATTCAATTTTATACTTTCCGAATTTTAATTATGCAGAAATATTTAAAAATGTTTAAAGTTTATTCCAGATTTTTTTCAATAAAAACTGACCGAAGGGTCGTTAAGGGCAGGGGGATGAAGCACTATCCGGGTCAAATTGACCCAGTGTGTCAAAGCCGTGGCCAAATGTAAGTGTTTCAAGAAAAGGTTAAAAAAGTGAAAAACAAAAAAAAATCGATCTTTTCTCTCAAAAACATACTAGTGTAACAAAAACCGTCCGATCTCAAAATCCAAAAACGCAGATACCGTGCTTCGCAAGAGTAAACAATTGTGCGTTTTCGAAAATAGTCCCCGCAGCGTACGAACAACGATTCGATACAACGGGAACGTTCTTTTTCTTCTTTTAAATTAATTTCGACCAAATCTTTGGTTACACTGGGATACGAAAACCGAAAATTAAAGAGCGGCAACGTTTATTAGGCGGGGCGAATGTCGGCTGGAACGGGAGGAAAAAAACACGAGACGTAGCGACAGTGCAGCCAGATCGCGCGCAAAAGTTACCCCCTCTCTAGTCGCTTGCGCGCCCATCACACAATCATAATAGCGCGTGTCCGTGAGCGAGCGACGCTCGGACGTCTTCGGGAAGAGCCGAGCGCCACCGAAGTTTCCCGACCGCTCCTTCGGCAGCTACACCAACACATGGACGCTGAGCACGTCCATGTGCGGCCAAGCCGAAACACAGGATTCGAGGGAAAAAGCAATCTGAGCACGACTCGCGCGTGACGTCACCCGACGGCACGAGCGAGGCTTTTAGATGATTTCAATGCTTATTTAGCTCTTGATTTTCTGCGTTTAGTTATTAATGGATACAAAAAAATGATCGCACACTCTCATCGCTTATTTTATCAGTTTATACGTTAATTCAAATATAATAATAAATCTAAATTACAACTTATTTATCTTCTAAAATATTGTTTACGCTTTACTCACACCCGTCCTTATGCCAAATATGTTATAGTATACGCTCCTTCGGCAGCTACACCAACACATGGACGCTGAGCACGTCCATGTGCGGCCAAGCCGAAACACAGGATTCGAGGGAAAAAGCAATCTGAGCACGACTCGCGCGTGACGTCACCCGACGGCACGAGCGAGGCTTTTAGATGATTTCAATGCTTATTTAGCTCTTGATTTTCTGCGTTTAGTTATTAATGGATACAAAAAAATGATCGCACACTCTCATCGCTTATTTTATCAGTTTATACGTTAATTCAAATATAATAATAAATCTAAATTACAACTTATTTATCTTCTAAAATATTGTTTACGCTTTACTCACACCCGTCCTTATGCCAAATAAATTATAATTCATAAAAGTAAGAGGAAATATATTTATATTCGTATTATTATATTAATTCTCATAGCTCTCATATGAAAACTCTCATATGAAAAACACAAAAAAAAACTTCAAAACCTTAGATTTCAACGAACCAAGAACATACATCTTCACATTTTCAATCATGACGAATTTTTAAGAACAATATCATTACAAACACATCTGAACCAAAACAATATACATCACCTAAATTATCAAAACATAAATCAAACAACACAAAATCACAACATCTTATACTCAACCCTTACTAATAGACAACAGAACACAAATAATAATCTTTCCACTGATTCTCTAAATAATATAAATTCGACAATCACATTAAATAAAACGAAATAATGGCTTATAAATCTCTCCAACATTGATCTTCCGCTACACATTTCCACATTCTTGTCTCTAGGTGAAAAGTTTTGTTTTCCTTACATCAAACTCTCAAACACAAAAACTCATATCCACAAATCAATATCCGAACTTGAGTCCAAATTAGATTTTTTACTCGACAAACCTGGACAAATCGAAATTAGAACCAGATTCACTAAAATCTTAAACAAAATAAATATTCCAACATCATTTTTCAACACTAATCAAATTATAAAACACACGGCCTCATTCTTAAAAAAGAACCCTCAACTTTTAGTTATACGAGCTGACAAAGGAAATTCAATAGTCATTCTTAACAAATCAGATTACATTACAAAAACTCATAATTTACTCGCAGATTCCTCAACTTACAAATTAGCAAATAGAAATCCCATCAACACTCTACAAAAAGGCATTAACAATATTCTCTCCAGATGGAAAACCCTAAAAATCATTGATGAAACAAAATACAAATACTTAAAAGCTGAAAATTGCAACCTGTCTCGTCTCTATTGGCTGCCAAAAATTCAAAAAAATAATTATCCACTTCGCCCAATAGTATAATCAATAAATAGTCCAATGCATAAACTAGCTGAATTTATACAATCTAAACTTTCTAAATTAATCAATACGACTAATTCACACGTCAAAGATAGTTTCCACCTAAAACATTCACTTTCTAACATCTCAATTCCACTCAACTACAAAGTGGTCTCGTTTGATGTTTCTCTCTATACCAACATCCCATTACGACTTGTTATACAAAGCCTTCAAAAAAGATCAAATCTATTTTCAAAAACATTTCCTTTAAACGAAATAATTAAAGCCATAGAAGACATCATGTTCTTAACTTTCTTTACATTTCAAAATAAAATTTACCAACAAATCTCAGAGTTACCAATGGGCTCACCTCTGGCTCCAATACTATCTAACATCGTCATGATTGATCTTGAAACAAATTGTCTGGAAAAATAAAAATTTTCGTTACCACTATATAAAAGATATGTTGATGATATTATTATTGCTATACCAACAGACAAAATTGAATCCACCAAAAAGATTTTTAACTCACAAAATCAAAATTACAATTTACATCAGAAAATGAAGTAGATAAAAAAATCTCGTTTCTTGATATACTTTTAATCAATAAACGAAATTCAATTATCACAAATTGGTATAGGAAACCAACCGGGTCAGGCAGATTCATAAATTTCTTTTCACACCACCCACTTTCCCAAAAAAGTCATAATTTACATGCTAGTTGACAGAGCAATAAAATTATCTCATCCTTCATTTCACAAAGAAAACCTCAAACTTATTAGTAACACGATGACACAAAATTGCTATCCGATCTCTTTCACAGAAGAAATAATAAAACATCGGCTTTCCACAATCAACAATCAAAAAAAGAATAGCAACAATTTTGATTCTTCCAGACTAATAAATGTTCTTTACACAAAAAAAACATCCATCATCAACTAATTTGTCTTTTCCAACATTACAACATAACATTAGTCACAAATAATAAACACAACATTTCATCGATTACTGGCTCCACCAAAGACAAAATAAATAACAACCAAAAATCCAACATAGTTTACAAAATCGATTGCAAGGATTGCAATGCCACATACATCGGCCAAACCAAAAGGTTCCTTGAAACCAGAATAAGAGAACATAAAAATAGCCTAAAACATACTACCACAATACACACAGCCTTAGCACAACATGCAATAGAACAAAAAAATGCCTTTCAAGTCGACAACGTAAAAATTTTGAACAATGAAAATTGGCTCAAAAAAGACAAATCCTAGAAATGATCCAAAGTAAGGCACACTCCAACGCCATAAATTTTAGAACTGACATACAAAAACTAAGCTCGATCTGTAACTCTATTATATAACTATTAAAATATTTTACAATAATTTACTTAACATAACAATTTTTAAATTATTGACACTATAATTTAATTTTAAATACTCTTAATATGACGCACCAATTGTATTTCTCTTGACACTGCACTGCCTAAAGGATCTCTCTCTCCCGATTCGCAAAATAGAGACTCTAATAAGTTTCACGAAATTAAGACACCACTCCGTTTCTCTCGAACTCTCCGTGATCACACAACTCAATATGTAACTGAGTAATGTAAATTTCGAGTTTTTGTTTATTTTGGAAGAAAACTTTAAAAATCTTAAACTCAATAGGTAATCATCACAGTCATTTGATACTTTATTAAAATTTCTTTTAAATTAATCACGTACATTGAATTTTCACAAATAAAACACAAAACTTTCTTATTATTATTAATCCCTTACAGATGATAAAAATCGCTAAAAAACGATAAATTCTTCCAGTATTTAATTCCATAAATACTGTCTTTTTAAATAACCTTCCAAATATAAGCAAAATCTACAAACATCAACAACATCGAGGTTAGTCGTTTCTCATATTTCAGTTCTTTATAACTCCATAGTATAATAAACCACACTCTCACACATCACTCATTTCAAACACCGATGAATAAGAAGAATTAACGCAATACAAGATCTTATGCATATCAAATCAATATAGTTATAACCAAAACAGAATTAACATCACAGTTATACAAAACGACACAACAATTTTATACCACAATCATAACATAAAACATTCGTGTATTTAATTCCTTCAAACTTGATTTGTAAAATTTGTGTATCAAAATTTATAGGGGGCCGTCCATAAATTACGTCATTTTAAAATAGGGGGGGGGGGTCTGGTCGTTAGATGACGGTAACGTTAATTTGATCACAACGATATGACGGATAGGATGATTTCAGGGGGGGGGGGTCAAAAATCAGCAAAAGTCGATGACGTAATTTATGGACGGCCCCTAGAGAAAAATATAATTTCTGAAGAGGACCCCAACCAAAGGGTCGAAACGTAAGAAAGCATCATTTATTTCCATCGCTGACCTTGGAAAAACTCTATTGGCCGGACTGAAGCCGAATCTTCAACTAGCAACCTTGTCATCAACACGGCCGCACACATCTTTGACTCATCAATTCTCATACTTTCATCACCCGATAAAGCATTATCCCCAAAAACAAGCCAATCATCCATCCGGCCGCGAATAGTCAGTACCAGAAAGTGCACATATTCTACAAGCGATGAGATGGTCTCGTTGGTAGCGTTCCTGGCTTCGGTCCGCAGGGGCGCGGGACGTTCCCCGCGCTCAGTGCTTTTTTTAAAATTATTATTACTATTAATTCTTATTTGATTATTTTTGTTAGTTATCATTATTATTTTAATTAGTTATCTTTTAATGTCGAAAAATTTATCGAGCACTCCGACCGCTTATTTTATTAGTTTCTACGATAATTTAAATGTACTAATAAATCTAAATTTCAACTTATTTATCTTCTAAAAAATTGTTTGCGCTTTACTCACACCCGTCCCTATACCAAATAAATTGTAATTCATAAAATTAAGCGGAAATATATTTATAATCGTATTATTATATTCATTCTCAAACTTTCATCACCGATACAGCATTATCCCCAAAAACAAGTCAATCATCTATCCGGCCGCGAATCGTAACTGCCAGAAAGTGGCATTTTTGTATGTTTTTACATTTACAGGTAATTTTCATTGTAATGGGGTGAATTGTTTATTTGTGAACACTCACCATTGACAGAACAAAAAAAATTTAATCGTAAAACATCATGAGCAGTTTTCCTATTTTCAGAATAATGTTCTTTCAACGAGCGTGTTTCACGTATAAATAATTCGCCCCATACAAAAAGAAAATAATAATTAAAAAAAGAAACAGAAAACCACTGAGCGCGGGGAACGATCCCGCGCCCCTAAGCTAGGAACGCCACCAACGGGACCATCTTACCGCTTGTGTTAAAAATGCACTTTCTGGCACTTACGATTCACGGCCTGATAGATGATTGACTTGTTTTTGGGGATGATGCTTTATCGCTTGATGAAAGTATGAGAATGAATATAATAATACGAATATAAATATATTTCCGCTTACTTTTGTGAATTACAATTTATTTGGCATAAGGACGGGTGTGAGTAAAGCGTAAACAATTTTTTAGAAGATAAATAAGTTGTAATTTAGATTTATTATTGCATTTAAATTAACGTACAAACTAATAAAATAAGAGGTCGGAGTGCGCGATAAATTTTTCGACACTAAAAGATAACTAATTAATATAATAGTGATAACTAATAAAAATAATCAAATAAGAATTAATAGTAATAATAATTTTAGAAAAAGCACTGAGCGCGGGGAACGATCCCGCGCCCCTGCGGACCGAAGCCAGGAACGCTACCAACGAGACCATCTCATCGCTTGTCGAATATGTGCACTTCTTGGTACTGACGATTCGCGGCCGGATGGATGATTGGCTTGTTTTGGGGGATAATGCTTTATCGCTTGATGAAAGTATCAGAATTAATGAGTCAAAGATGTGTGCGGCCGTGTTGCTGACACGTTGCTAGTTGAAGATTCGGCTTCAGTCCGGCCAATAGAGGTTTTCCAAAGTCAGCGATGGAAATAAATGATGCTTTCTTACGTTTCGACCCTTTGGTTCGGGTCCTCTTCAGAAATTATATTTTTCTCTACAAATATTGATACACAAATTTTACAAATCACGTTTGAAGGAATTAAATACACGAATGTTTTATGTTATGATTGTGTTATAAAATTGTTGTGTCGTTTTGTATAACTGTTATGTTAATTCTGTTTTGGTTATAACTATATTGATTTGATATGCATAAGTTCTTGTATTGCGTTAATTCTTCTTATTCATCGATGTTCGAAATGAGTGATGTGTGAGAGTGTGGTTTATTATACTATGGAGTTATAAAGAAATGAAATATGAGAAACGACTAACCTCGATGTTGTTGATGTTTGTAGATTTTGCTTATATTTGGAAGGTTATTTCAAAAGACAGTATTTATGGAATTAAATACTGTTTTGCTGGAGTATACTCAACAGATGGAAGAATTTATCGTTTTTTAGCGATTTTTATCATCTGTAAGGGATTAATAATTATAAGAAAGTTTTGTGTTTTATTTGTGAAAATTCAATGTACGTGATTAATTTAAAAGAAATTTTAATAAAGTATCAAATGACGGTGATGATTACCTATTGAGTTTAAGATTTTTAAAGTTTTCTTCCAAAATAAACAAAAACTCGAAATTTACATTACTCAGTTACATATTGAGTTGTGTGATCACGGAGAGTTCGAGAGAAACGGAGTGGTGTCTTAATTTCGTGAAACTTATTAGAGTCTCTATTTTGCGAATCGGGGGAGAGAGATCCTTTAGGCAGTGACGTGTCAAGAGAAATAAAATTGGTGCGTCATATTAAGAGTATTTAAAATTAAATTATAGTGTCAATAATTTAAAAATTGTCATGTCAAGTAAAGTATTGTAAAATATTTTAATAGTTATATAATAGAGTTATAGATCGAGCTTAGTTTTTGTATGACAGTTCTAAAATTTATGGCGTTGGAGTGTGCCTTACTTTGGATCATTTCTAGGATTAGTCTTTTTTGAGCCAATTTTCATTGTTCAAAATTTTTACATTGTCGACTTGGAAGGCATGTTTTTGTTCTATTGCATGTTGTGCTAAGGCTGTGTGTATTGTGGTAGTATGTTTTAGGCTATTTTTATGTTCTTTTATTCTGGTTTCAAGGTATCTTTTGGTTTGGCCGATGTATGTGGCATTGCAATCCTTACAATCGATTTTATAAAATATGTTGGATTTTTGGTTTGATGAAATGAATCGATAAAATGTTGTGTTTATTGTTTGTGACTAATGTTATGTCGTATTATTGGAAAAGACGAATTAGTTGATGATGGATGTTTTTTTTTGTGTCAGGAACATTTATTAGTCTGGAAGAATCAAAATTGTTGTTATTCTTTTTTTGATTGTTGATTGTGGAAAGCCGATGTTTTATTATTTCTTCTGTGAAAGAGATCGGATAGCAATTTTGTGTCATCGTGTTACTAATAAGCTTGAGGTTTTCTTTGTGAAATGAAGGATGAGATAATTTTATTGCTCTGTCAACTAACATGTAAATTATGGCTTTTTTGGGAAAGTGGGTGGTGTGAAAAGAAATTTATGAATCTGCCTGACCAGGTTGGTTTCCTATACCAATTTGTGATACTCGAATTTCGTTTATGGATTAAAAGTATATCAAGAAACGGGATTTTTTATCTACTTCATTTTCTGATGTAAATTGTAATTTTGAGTTATATGAGTTAAAAATCTTTTTGGTGGATTCAATTTTGTCTGTTGGTAGAGCAATAATAATATCATCAACATATCTTTTATATAGTGGTAACGAAAATTTTTATTTTTCCAGACAATTTGTTTCAAGATCAATCATGACGATGTTAGATAGTATTGGAGCCAGAGGTGAGCCCATTGGTAACCCTGAGATTTGTTGGTAAATTTTATTTTGAAATGTAAAGAAAGTTGAGAACATGATGTATTCTATGGCTTTAATTATTTCGTTTAAAGGAAATGTTTTTGAAAATAGATTTGATCTTTTTTGAAGGCTTTGAATAACAAGTCGTAATGGGATGTTGGTATAGAGAGAAACAACATCAAACGAGACCAATTTGTAGTGGAGTGGAATTGAGATGTTAGAAAGTGAATGTTTTAGGTGGAAACTATCTTTGACGTGTGAATTAGTCGTATTGATTAATTTGGAAAGTTTAGATTGTATAAATTCAGCTAGTTTATGTGTTGGACTATTTATTGTTAATGCCTTTTTGTAGAGTGTTGATGGGATTTCTATTTGTTAATTTGTAAGTTGAGGAATCTGCGAGTAAATTATGAGTTTTTGTAATGTGATCTGATTTGTTAAGAATGACTGTTGAATTTCCTTTGTCAGCTCGTGAAACTAAAAGTTGAGGGTTGTTTTTTAAGAAAGAGGACGTGTGTTTTATAATTTGATTAGTGTTGGAAAATGATGTTGGAATATTTATTTTGTTTAAGATTTTAGTGAATCTGGTTCTAATTTCGATTTGTCTAGGTTTGTCGAGTAAAAAATCTAATTTGGACTCAAGTTCGGATATTGATTTGTGGATATGAGCTTTTATGCTTGAGAGTTTGAGGTAAGAGGAAAACAAAACTTTTCACCTAGAGACAAGAATGTGGAAATGTGTAGCGGAATATCAATGTTGGAGAGATTTATAAGCCATTCTTTCGTTTTATTTAATGTGATTGTCGAATTTATATTATTCAGAGGATCAGTAGAAATATTATTATTTGTGTCCTGTTATCTATTACTAAGAGTTGAGTATAAGATGTTGTGATTTTGTGTTGTTTGATTTATGTTTTGATAATTCAGTTGATGTATATTGTTTTGGTTCAGATGTGTTTGTAATGATATTGTTCTTAAAAATTCGTCATTATTGAAAATGTGAAGATGTATGTTCTTGGTTCGTTGAAATCTAAGGTTTTGAAGTTCTTTTTGTGTTTTTCATATGAGAGTTATGAGAATTAATATAATAATACGAATATAAATATATTTCCGCTTACTTTTATGAATTATAATTTATTTGGCATAAGGACGGGTGTGAGTAAAGCGTAAACAATAGTTTAGAAGATAAATAAGTTGTGATTTAGATTTATTATTATATTTAAATTAACGTATAAACTGAAAAAAATAAGCGATGAAAGTGTGCGATCATTTTTTTGTATACATTAATAACTAAACGCAGAGAATCAAGAGCTAAATAAGCATTGAAATCATCTAAAAGCCTCGCTCGTGCCGTCGGGTGACGTCACGCGCGAGTCGTGCTCAGATTGCTTTTTCCCTCGAATCCTGCGTTTCGGCTTGGCCGCACATGGACGTGCTCAGCGTCCATGTGTTGGTGTAGCTGCCGAAGGAGCGGCCGGGAAACTTCGGTGGTGCTCGGCTCTTCCCGAAGACGTCCGAGCGTCGCTCGCTCACGGACACGCGCTATTATGAGTGTGTGATGGGCGCGCAAGAGACTAGAGAGGGGGTAACTTTTGCGCGCGATCTGGCTGCACTGCGTAGCGAGACGTTCTTTCTTTTTTTCCCCTTTCTTTGGCGTTCGTCAAAGTGCGAAGATGTATGGGAGCGAGAAGAAGAACGCAGAGTAGAGTTCAGCCGGAGAGAGCGGCTTATACCTCGGGTTCGCACGTCGTTCTGTTTACGCAAGCAAAAAGCGCCGCAGTCTAATACTATCCAGACTGCAGCTGGCAATGACGGCAAGAGTGCGGAGGGCGGAGGAAGAGCACGAGCGCGAGCGAGAAAGCGGGGGAGAGAGAGAGAGAACTGCCGTACAAAAGCAGGCCCAGATCCAAGAATCTCGTAGCTCTCGTCGTCGTTCTTTTTAAGGAGGCTCGAGCATTTAGCATTTCACCTATGAATGTTACAGGATACATGATGTTGAAGTTTCCATCGTTAGAATGCAACGAACGTTTTAGTTCATATTTTTATTTCCTTTTTTTTTACGATACGAAATATTTGTATTTTTTTCTTCAAGTTTTACATTGTAAATCTCGAAATAAGTAGTTGAAAAAAAACAGGGCTGAAGTTTACATCGTTGGATGCAACGAAAATTCTTTTCAATGCCTTGTTTTCATTGTTATCCACTCATATTTTGCACATTTAGATTATAAATTGCTACATAGGATTTCGAAAAAAATGCTCGCGTGATTTTCGCAGCTCAAATCTGCCAAAGGAAATTTGGGAAGTAAAAAAAAAACTCAATTTCGTTGCATTCCAACGATGCAAATTTCAGCGTCATTTGGAAAAATAGCTGAAGCATTTTCGTCGGTGAATTCTGCCAAAAGAAATCGGAGTCAGAAATATTAATTCTGAGAGTGCTGAAGTTTGTAACGTTGCAATGCAACGAAAATTCTTCTATATTTTTTTTACCATCCGAACTCTTTATTTCCTGATTGAGGTTGTGAATCCCTAAAAAAGACATTTAAAGATAATTCAAAGATGTTTGTAACTTTAATGTCGGGAAAAAAATTGGGCAGTACAAAAAAAAATGTTATTTCGTTGCATCCCAACGATGCAAACTTCAATATCGTTAATTCTCATTGAATCCCAAAGATGGAAACTTCAATCTCATTGGGATACTGATTTTTTTCAAACGTACGCGCTGTCGAATGTTAGTTCAACTTTAGAATTTCCATAAGTAGTACCGTCTCGCTTTTAAAGAAAAAAATACATATACATTCAAGTTGTATACCTTGATCTTTACATTTTTCATTGAAAAGCTCGCACTGGTATTTAAAAATATTCGCAATATCTCTACGATGCAAAGTTACCAAAAATCACGTACAATGTTTCCAGGATTATTTCGGAGTACAAATTTAGTAATACAAAACAATTTTTAAGATAAATGCACAATCTAAGTTGTATGTTTATATATATACAGGGTGTCCCATTTTAATCTTACACCTGAATTTTCTCGAAAAATATTGCTCGGACGAAATATTGTGTGGAACAAAACTTCTAGGGATTGAAGGGGGACGTTTGAAAAAAATTTATTTGAGGAGCCAAAATTCAAAATGGCGGCGTTACAAAGGCTGGCATGTTTTTTTCAAACGGAAACATAACTTTTTTTTATTGCCAAAAAATTTGTCAGCTGAAAACTAAAAACTTTTGTTGAAATTTTTTTTTGATAAAGTTCATAGTTTTCAAGTGAGAACATCATTTTCAATTATTTCAGATGTATCCAGGATTTGTGTGTGTGTGTGTGTGTGTGTGTGTGTGTGTGTGTGTGTGTGTGTGTGTGTGTGTTTTTCTACCCATCGTGATCAAAGTTCGTCAAGGATTTAAAGAAACACGTTTTTGGGCCTGAAAATGACACAAACGCTATTAAAATGGAAAAAAAACTATTTTTCATCGATTTTCCTCCAAAATTGTCTCATGAAATATCGTCCAAATTTGAAAACAAAAAAAAAATTTTCAACAAAAAAATTTGATCCTTTTTTTGTTCAAGTGGTCATACATTCGAAAATACAACATTGAGCGGCTTGCCGTGAGACATTTAGTCTAATTGTCCCTACCACCGGCATTTGCGTTAGCCAAAGCGTAGGAGGTTGCACGGCTGAGTCTGTTGCAGACCATTCGCGTTACCCAGAACTTGAAAACTATGAACTTTATCAAACGTTCTCACTTGAAAACTATGAACTTTATCAAAAAATTTGTTCAACAAAAGTTTTTAGTTTTCAGCTGACAAATTTTTTGGCAATAAAAAAAGTTATGTTTCCGTTTGAAAAAAACATGTCAGCCTTTGTAACGCCGCCATTTTGAATTTTGGCTCCTCAAATAAATTTTTTTCAAACGTCCCCCTTCAATACCTAGAAGTTTTGTTCCACACAATAGTTCGTCCGGGCAATATTTTTCGAGACAATTCAGGTGTAAGATTAAAATGGGACACCCTGTATATATATATTCATTTCATCTCATAAGGGAGAACTTTTTTTATTAATTAAAAAAAAATTTATTCCAATATAATGAATAATTTCATCAATAATTTAATATAATAATAAATAATAATTTATTAAACCGACACCGGTGGATGCTTCCACGTACCCTCGGAAAATGCGGTATAGTGTAGCGATAGGAAAGGGTTCAATTGATAAGGGTAATACGTAAAAACCCGCAAGGGTATACGTTGGAACTCAGGTAGTAAAATAGTAACATAAAGTATATGCAATTAAAACAAAGTAATAATAAAAATAAAGAAAAGGATAACAATTTATTGTTATATTGAATTTAATTTTAATAAATAATTCAAGTTAACTAAGTGAAAATGTTGAAGTTTTTCAACTTCATTAATTTCAACTTTATAACACTTTATTAACTTTAATAATTTTAAATAATAATAATCTAATTCAATATTAATTTTATTATATATTGTATTGTGTGTGTGTGTGTGTGTGTGTGTGTGTGTGTATATATATATATATAATTTGCACTTTTTATTAAAGAGCTCGGGCTATTTTACAAAAATCGCAATAACATGCAAATATTGAAAAGTTACCCTGAATCATGGACAATATTTCCAGGATTAATTTTGCATTATAAATTTAATAATACAAAACATCATTTTTTCTGTTCTGTATTGACTAGATTGTAATATATGAATATATATTGCAGTTCAGATAATTGAGAACAGTTTTCGCCAGAAAATTGTGAGCTTGCGCCGATCTTTTTACGTCTAACGACCGCAGTCAATGTGTTCGGGACAAATGTCAACTTCGGAAAGATTCGGGGAAAGGGCATTCTGTTGAGAGAAATGTCCCAGTGTCTGGAGCCCCAAAGTTGAGCATTTAACACAGAGCGCCCGGTACACAATTTTTTCCGCCGTCCTTCTAGTACCTCGCGCGGTCCACAAAATGGCAATGTCGCGCGAGCGCGCTCGATGCAATCGCGCGGTACACGAGGCTGACATTCGGCCCCGCTCTCCGTCAGCCGTACATTGTTGCGAGAAGAAAAAGAGAAAAGAAACAAAGATCACCGCTACGAAGATAAGCCGTGAAAGTAAAAAAAAAACGACGTACGACGTGAAGTTTGCATGGATGGAGTGCAATTAAAATTTTTATGTTGTTGCTGTTGTTATATCGAGCAAATATCCTTTCGGCAGTTTTTTTCGCAATAATAAAAGCAGCGAAAACAATTTTCTGTTGCGTTCGAGCGACGCAAAAACGTCGCAATACGAAACACACCCAAACAAAGGTCAACGATACGAAGATAAGGCGCGAGGAGAGAAAAAGCGAAAAAAAAAACGACGCACGATGTCGGAGCTTCCATTGTTGAAGAGCATTTTAAGGGGCTATCCCAGTGTGACACTCGAAAAATTGATTTTTTTTGCCTTTTTCGATAGTCTGTACTTTCAAGAATATCCTGTAAAAATTTCAAAGCCGCATCTTTAATCATGTTATCTTGCAAAAATCGATAGTTAAATCTTTAAACGCGTTTTTCTCGAAATTGGATTTTTCAAATTCGCTGACACTGTAACTCAAAGAGCAATTGTCCGATTGACTTGAAATTTGAGCTGAATGCTCTTGAATATATTGACTCTACAATGACGTAGGATACTTTTGATTGGATGAAAATTGTAGATTTGGCATTGAAAAAAACAACCATTTTATAGGCAAGAAAAAATAATTGTTTTCCTAACTACGCCATTTTGTTAGATTTTGATATTTTTCGAAAAGCCTACGTCATTGTACAGGAAATACCTTCTAGTTTAACGACATTTTTTTTCCTTTTTCGGTTTCAGCTACTCAATTGGCCGGAATCATGTCAGCAGTGGAGGAACTTTTTTTTCGGCGCCTCCGAAGGCAGCGTATAAATCGCTTGGATCTCAATATTTTTCTATGAAAAAATTATCCAATATAGGTAAAATATAGCTAAATGTATACTTAATTTTCCGAAACATTTAATTGAGTACTTTTCTTCCAAAAAATTCCCGAAAATCACTCAAATTTTCAGCGTTCACGCTGGTATAGCCCCTTAAATGAGTGTTATTGTTATTCTCGTTGTAGGATTTACCGTGAATCCTGTTGGCAGTTTTTCTACAATAAAAATTGCACCTTCGTATGACTTTGAAGTTTGCACTGTTGAAACGCAATGTTATTTTATCTTCTTTTATTTCTTCATTTTTATCATTATCCAAAAACTTTATTTTGCAAATTCAGATCGTAAATATATATATTAGGTTGATAAAAAAGTGTTGTCGCAAAGATTTTCAAAATGTTTTTTTTTTTACGTATCGACGCAATATGACATCGAGCTATGTCGAGAATATTCGAGAATGTTTTCTACTTTTCCGCGTGACAGGGTATAAAAGGGCGAGCGCGCGTTCTAGTGGACAGAAATGGCTTCGATCTCGCAGGAGCAACTTCGAGCGATCATATTTTACGAGTGGCGGCGCGGCACGAACGCAACGCACAACTGCTAAAAACATACAGGATGCATTCAGCGAGAACGTAGTTTCTCATCGAACAGTCCAGCGGTTGGTTCAATCGTTTTAAATCTGGAGACACAAGCCGTGAAGATATGGAACGTTCCGGACGACCGTCGACCATCGATGATGACGCATTACTCCGTTGCATCAAAGAAAAACCGAAAGCAAGTACGCACGAGCTAGCAAAAGAACTTGGCTGCACCCAACCGTCAATAGCAAATCACACAACTTGGGATACAGGAAGGTCTAGCTCAATGGATACCACACCGTCTCACCGACGACAATAAGAACTGCCGCGTGACCATCTGCCAGTCTCTCCTGCTTCGCCACCATCGCAAGGAGTTTTTAAAAGATCTTGTGACGGGAGGTGAAAGCTGGGTCTTGTATGATAACAGAACGCGTTTAGCCTACTGGCTTTCTATCGGAGAAAAACCGCCACACCAACCGAAATCTCATCGTCACTCACAAAAGGTTTTGTTGGCTGTTTCTGGGACGCAAACGGAACGCTGTTTCACAATCTTCTTCCAACGATGATAACTTCAATTTCATTTGTTCGCCCTCAAATCAATGGAGATACAATTTTCGAATTCTCAAGCCTCCGATTTAATTACCGCAATTTTTTTCCCTTTTAACCCTTCAGCTGCATAAGACAGAAGTTGTTCAATTTATTTGTCCTTCAATTGATTGAACAGATTTTTTTAAGCCACCGTTAAGGCGTCTGGCCACCTTGGCCGATCGAAAAATGGTATATTAAAAAAAAAATAAACTCGAAAGTATGGGCCGGAATATTTTTATTTTTTTACACACCATCAGAAAGGGCTTTAAGAATAACGTTAATAAATTTCCGTACAAAATATTTAAAAAATAGCGCCGTTATGCACATTGCCGCGGAGGCCATCCGCACGATACGCGCGGTCGTTGTCCCAGCTGTTACCCGGTCATGTCACATCAGAAAAAAAAATCAGCTCATTCGTGACTAGTGTCGCTACAATGTAGCGTAGCGGTTTTTTTTTCGACCATTAAAAAAATTATGGTGAGCCGAAGAAAAAAATTTGTATTTTTCACTGAAATTTTTCGAGCATAAACAATAATAAAACAAAAACTAATCAAGTTATCGCAAAAATCCTACGCGACATTTTAGATAACGTATCTAAAAGTATTGTGTACAAAATTTGAAAGCAATCGGACCGATAGTTCACGATATTTCGATAGTACCAGTTAAAACAATGTAGTTTCGAGATAACGCAGGACAGCTGCGTGAGCTGAACCCTGCGAGTTATAAACACGGATAGAACCGAACGGTCGACCGCCCGCAGCGGCTCAACCTTCCTGCCGAAAAATAACTGTAAATTGGTCAATTTTGCGTTTTTCAATATGTATTATGGCTTAAATTGTTCGTAACAGTTCAGGGTTTATTAAAAAATATATTAAAAAATTATAAAAAAATTACATGGTGGCCAGATGGCTTAAATTGCGTTAGAGGTTTTCCCATTGCGTTTTATCCTTGAATTGAATTTAAAAAATCGGTTTCATTCCTTATTGGCCAATTAAATGAGACACCAATTTTAGACTCTTCAGATGGGGTTGAAGTTCGCAAAGGTGGAATGCAACGAAAATTCTTTTTCATTTATCATTTTCAATATTATCCAAAATCCTGTTTTGCAGATTTAGATCGTAGATCGGTAAATAACAATCCTAAGGAATGTTTGCGTTATTTTCGTAACTCAAATTTGCCGAAGGACATTTGGTAAAAAAAAAATTATTTTCGTTGCATCGCAACGATGCATACATCAACGTCGTACTTTTGTTGCGTTCCGATGATGCAGAAACGTCGCAACAACCAAAAATAAATTATTTCGGGATACCTTTTTTGAGATCACCGTTAAAAAATGATCTCGAGATAATTTTTTTGACGGTATTGCGAAGTTTCTGCATGATCGATACGCAACGAGAATGCAATTTTTTTCTCTATTCTTATTTGTATTAATTTTTCTCTATTTTTAGTTTGTATTGTTAGGACACAACGAAAATCCCTTTTTATACTTTTATTCTTTCGCTTTTTACAGGTTTCAATTGCAGATCTCTGAGTAAGCATCTTGAGAAGGGGTTGAGTGACTTTCGTAGTTAAAATCCGTGAAAAGCATTTTGTGCAACTGAAAAAAAAAAAAATACCGTTAAAGTTCGCATCGTTGGAATGCAACGACCGTTCGTCTTCCATTCGTTTATTTTTATTATGCCACTTTTTTCTGGCCATTCAGGTCGTAGCTCTCTAATTAGGATACGAAAAATCGTTGGCACGATTTTCGTGGTCTAAATTGGCGATAAAAATGCAGTCGAAGGAAAACTGACTTTCATTGTGTTTTAACGGTGCAAAGTCGAATCTCATGAAAAACAAAAGCGTAGGGTAAAGTCGAAGAAGACTCTCCTTGCGGTCGTTCCTTGAAGTTTGTTCCCCCCATTTCTTTGTTCTTCTTATAATGCAATTTTTTTTTCTTGGGATTGAGGTCGTAGATCTCTAATAAGGATACGCAAAATCGTCAGCATGATTTTGGGACCCTAAAGTGGTGACAAAAAAATTCAACAATTGAAGAAAGTTCACTTTCAATGCGTTACACCGATGCAAGCTCGAATCTAATTTTTTTGAAAGCGTGTCGCATACTCAAAAAGCCTCTCCTTGCGCTCGTTCCTTCGAAAAGTTTGTTTTGTTTCGTTATTTTTATTATAATGCAATTTTAAGATTGAGGTCGTGGATCTCTAATAAGGATACGAAAAATCGTAAGCACAATTCTCGCGCCCTAAAATGGCGAAAAAAATTCAGCAATTCGAAGAATTTCACTTTCATTGCGTTCCAACGATGCAAGCTTGAATCTCATGAAAAAAATATGTTGAAATTTGCACCGTTCGAATCCAACGAAAATTCTTTTTAATATTCTTATTTTCATCATTATCCAAAATCATATTTTGCACATTTAGTTCGTAGATCGTTACATAAGAATGCTAAAAATTATTTTCGTGATTTTTGCAGCTCAATTCTACCTGAAAAAATTGAGCAATAAGAAGAAATAATTTTTGTTTTATTCCAACGATGCAAAGTTCGCCACAATAAAAAAAGCCCGTCGTAAAGTCGAATTAGGCGGCTATCGTCGCGCTCGTTCCTTCAAAAAGTTTTTTATTTCTTCATTTTTCATTATAATGCCATTTTTTCTGAGGCTTGAGGTCATAGATCTCTAATAAGGATACGCGAAATCGTAAGCAAAATTCTTTCGCCCTAAATTGGCGAAAAAAATTCAGCAATTCGAAGAATTTCACTTTCATTGCGTTCCAACGATGCAAGCTTGAATCTCATGCAAAAAGATGTTGAAATTTGCACCGTTCGAATCCGACGAAAATTCTTTTTAATATTCTTATTTTCATCATTATCCAAAATCATATTTTGCACATTTAGTTCGTAGATCGTTACATAAGAATGCTAAAAATTATTTTCGTGATTTTTGCAGCTGAATTCTACCTGCAAAAAATTGAGCAACAAAAAGAAATGATTTTCGTTTTATTCCAACGATGCAAAGTTCACCACAATGAAAAAAAGCTCGTCGTAAAGTCGAGGAAGGTGGCTCATCTCGCGCTCCTTCGAAAAGTTTCTCTACATTTCTTTATTACCACTATAACGCAATTTTTTGTCCTATAATCAAGGTCGTAGACCTCTAATACGGATACGAAAAATCGTTTGCATGATTTCCGTGTCCCGAATTGGCCAAAAAGTGCTGCAATTGAAGGAAGTAAAGTTCCATTGCGTTGCAACGATGCAAGCTCGAATCTAATGAAAACAAGTGTGTCGTAAAGTGGCTTAAGGGGCTAGACCATCGTGACACTTTCAAAAAATCGATTTTTTTGTGCCTTTTTCGACAGTTTATATTTTATACTTACGTTTATACTTATTATTTACCTTGCAAAAATCGATAGTTAACCCCCTATAGTCACACCTTCTAAAAATAACCTTATAGTCACACGGGGTGTATTACACCCCACCCACTTTGACGAGTGAAAAAATCATGCAAAAAATGCAAAAAAAAGGTTTAAAAAAATTCTACAGTCTATTTTCAACCTTTTTTTGCAAGACTGCATAAATTATTTTCCAATCGCTTCTTTTTTTCTAATAAAAAAAAATTATTGAAAAAAAAAATTCGGAAAAAATGACTTTTTTTACAAAAATTCGTATAACTTTCTTAATTTTTGGCTAAAAAAAAATCATTTGATATACCTGAAAGATCATGTTTTAAGGTAAGGAAGGTGGAATAATCGTCCGCTTCATAAAGTATATTTATTTAAACATCTGAAGCGCGGACTTTTCTGAACAAAATTATACTCCAATTTTATTCAATTTATTGATATTTTATTATCAAAAAAATTTCAAAAAAATTTCAAAAAAATGTACATGGTAACTACAAGTGTTCTTAAACTTATTTTATAGTTATTTTTTTTTACTCGATGCCCATCCTGCAATCAATGCAAATGTATGCCCTATGCCTGTCGCACATAGCTCGTTCGCACGATGGGCATTGCATACAACTTTTTCTGTCGCTCCCTCGGGGACATAAAGTACATCTCGATTGTTTATCAAATCTGGGACGCTTGTTATCAGTGTTTCTCGCTTCCCGAACATTGAAAATGGCATTAATACCGGTTTTTAAATAATTTTGGAGTGAGCTGATGGTGCACCGTTCTTGCAGGTGCGGTTTTATCAGGTCCATATACAGCGATTTTAAACATTGCTCCATGGTTACTTTCTCAAGCCGATTGTTTCGATTGTTGAGACATTTCAATAGTATTCTCGCGTTCACCGCGGCTTGGTCGCGGTAAACGCGGTCATATAAAGTGAATATAATAAATCGAATATAATAAAAATTACTGAGAAATTTTGAGAAAAAAAAATAAAAACATTACAAACATTTTTTTAGTTACTTACTGCGGTAAATTGACACAAAATATTCACAAAAAAAACTCGCTCCAAAAACAATTTTTTTAGCACAGTAGTCACATGGGGTGTGGCGCACCCCAGATTTTCGCACACTCCGCTTCAATCAGCTGTTCAAACAATACTAACGGGCCCTTTCAAATAGGACCGACTCGGCGCCCTTCTTGAAGGTTCAAATAGCCTGTAGATGGCAATACTAGGCCCATTTTCGAAAAATTTCGGACCAGAATCCGAGGTTGAAAATGGGCTGGGGTGTATTTTACCCCGTGTGACTATTAGGGGTTAAATCTTTAAACGCGTTTTTCTCGAAATGAGATTTTTCAAATTCGCTGACATTGTACCTCAAAAAGCAATTATCCGATTGACTTGGATATTGAACTGAGTACTCTCGAATATATTTACTCTAGAATGACGTAGGATATTTTCGATTGGACGAAAATTGACGATTTGGCATTGAAAAAAAACGACTTTAATTGAGTACTTTTCTTCCAAAAAAATGCCCGAAAATCATCCAAATTTTCAGCGTTCACACTGGTATAGCCCCTTAAGAAAATTGTCCTCGCGGTGCTCACCTCGTTCCCTTCGTTCGATGAACTCGGCGGCCTGTAGTAGGGCAGCAATGCTGCTCATATTTCCAATTTTCGGCGGTTATTCTCACGTTTCGATGTAGCACGCGCGCACACACACACACACGCGCGATGCCGCCGGGAAAATCCAGCTTTCCCCCTCCGCGTCGCGCACGCACCCACACGCACACAAAAGCGCGCGCGCCCACACACACAAACAAACAAACACGCGCGCGCGCCCACGCACAATTGCGAATCCACCTTTCGCGGTCACGTGACTCCTACCTCGAGGGCTTATCAATTCGAAGCATAGATCGCGGGCCTTCGATCCACCATCTGTTCCAGGATTTTCTTCTCCGTGACTTTTGACTTTTTTTTCTCTCTTCGAATTTCCACCGGACTTTTTCTCTATTTTTTTCTGCAAGAGACTGCGTGGCGTAACGAGGCAACGTTAACGCGCGCGCGCACGCGCGCTAAACACGCGAGAAAGAGAGAAGAAAATCTAAACTCTTCTCTTTCGTTTCTCTCCGACTCGCGCAACGTCCGAGAGGCTCTCGTTGTGTTTGGCTGACGGCAAAGTTCTCGATTGCACGGTCACCAAGGTCCGACTCGGACGCTTTCCGTCAATCCGTCCGTCTCGCTATCTCGCTCCCGCATACACCGTGTCGCTGTCTTTCTTTCTCTCTCTCTCTCTCTCGCGCGCGCGCGTAGCTTCGCGACGACGCTCCCAGAGCAGCAGCAGCGCGGCTTTGGGCTGGCGCGCTCTCTGTATACTCGTAACACAAACTCGCTCGCTTGCGCTTCGCCCTCCGCCACCCCGCCTGCCGGGCTCCTTTTCTTTGTTCCCGCTCGCGCGTCTCGCTTTCCGATGCCAATGCAATCGCGGCTCGTTCGATGCCACGATCTTTTCTCTCGCGTCTTTATTTTCACTTCAAATATTTACTTTATTCTTTATTACGCGAGTTTTCTCTCTTTCTCTCTCTCTCTTTCTCTCTGTTTGTTCGTTATCGCCGCTTCCCCCGCGTGTATTTGTCGCTCGATTTATTTTGTACGACGAAATCTCGTGTTTGCTCTCGTGCCACGATCTCTCTTCGGTGCTTCGACCTCTTTCTTTTTCTCTCTCTCTCTCTCTCTCTCTCTCTCTCTCTCTCTCTCTCTGCCGCGATCTCTCCACCTCCGTCGCTCTCGGCACACAACAGAGTAGAGACCGTGTGATTGAATCTTGCTCGCGTGGCCTCCTCTCTTACTCTAATTGATAACCTGAAAATCGAACGGGGAACATTGAGGAGTTACGCGCGCGATCGAACATTTTCGCGCACAGATACATGTGCACGTAGAGAAACAGTACGTATGTACATACGTGGTAATCTACCGTGACGCAATTATCAACGAGCGGTACAAACATAATACGAACATCGAGCGAACGAGAATAGCGATAGCGAAACGTACACGGCAGTGGGAGAACAGGGGATATTTTTGTTTCCCCTGCTTTTTGTCACGATCCGAAAGAACCCGACGCTTTTTTTCCTCGTCGGGAGAAGAGCTCGATTTTGCGGACTCTCGACGTAACACGGAAGGTGCGCTGTAAGCGAGCGAAAGAATTCCCGCTCTCGTTTCCCCGATCCCTCCCTCGATATTTCCCGCGTTGCTGCCTCGCGCGCGCCAACCACGGACACGACTCTACATATATATTTTTTCGTACATCTCGGTATACGCGAATGTACGCAATCGTTATCGTTGAAACAACAAAAACACGTTTATCGCGCGAACACAAGCGTCCGAGGGGCACACGAACACTCGAAGGGGCCCGAATTTATCGAGGCGAACCTGTCAAACGCTATCCGGTCGTCCGACCGCTCGACGTTACCCCTCGTTTCGTTTTGCGCGGAAACTGTCGAGAGCGAAACAAAAAAGAGAATTCTAACTGGTCGCACGAGCCATTCGACACGATTGCACTGCTACGTTGTGTGTGTGTGTGTGTGTGTGTGTATATTTGTATATACGGCGTATCTATTTTGTCGACCGGCCCGTGGCTTTTTCCTGCGCGTTTAACGTCACGCTCGTAGCCTTGCCACTAGCGCACACTTGGCCGTAACTATAATCCTGCCATTGTGTTGCGTCCGATGTAGGATAGAACTCGCGTCCCCGGGGTCAATGAAACCTAGTCCGCGAGCACGCAATATCCCCGTACTCTTGTCTACACACTCGCAATTATGTACCTATACCGGTAGAGGAACAGACTTTGCTTTTTGTGTTCGTCGAGCGAGCGCAACAACGCGAGTCACTGAAGATATATAAAAGTGTTGTTTATTTGCCTACGGATGGGAGACTTCTGCACCGTGCGACAGTCAGCGCGCGACTCTATCTCGAGCTCTTCGCGAGACACCTCGCGATCCGCGAAAAAAAAAACGAGGCAAGCACGCGAACCAAGGAAGAAGAAAAAACGAAGCTACACGTTCGAGAATTCGTCATACAGCACAGTCACGTGACCCGCGAGAAAAGCATCGTTATTTTCGACGAAGGTCCACGTCGAATGGTTTGTTTTTTCTCGCTTTTTTCTTTCGATATCAACTCATCGTTCCCGCGTATCTTCGCATTCTGATAAACTCGCGGGAGGGGGCTTTGTTTTCGTTCGCGGATTTCGAGTCGCCCACGCGATCGCGTACACTCACGATCAAAGTCCTTATCTCTCTGTTTCGCTCTCTCTCACTCACGCGTTTACCCGAGTAAGCGATGCAAATGTGCGGTTACGTGTAAAGTCGGAGCAGCTTACGGTCGATTTTGTTTTTCGCGTTCTATGCAGCAGCTAAGTATACCGCGAGTCCCCGCAGTCGCGCGATCACTGTGCGTGTAGACGTGCGACGCGTGTTTTTCTTTTTCTACTGCATATACGCTCGCGCGAGACCTCAGCCTTACGCCTATTCGCCACCGCGTTCGCTCGGCTTCATAGATGACGCTCCCGCTCATACGCGTATACGTGACACGAGGGGCTCACCTGTGTGCGCCTGTTACGGGCTACGCGAATGTGTGTCGTGTGCGGAGCGCGAGGGGGAGGGGGGGTGGATGGATGGGAGGGGAGAAAGAGGGTGGTGTACGCGGTATGGCGAAGACCGAGCGTGTGCCCGAGTGCGCGCGTCCGTTCGTGCGTTGTTGCTACCTACGAGACTGTTGGCTCGCTCACTCGCTTCTCCACGAGTTCGTTAGTCGGATCGAGAGAGTGAGAGAAAGAGAGAAGGGGAGAAAGGACGTGGCGGACCCTTATTATGACGCGAGAATTCAAAATAAATATACTTGTTTTCTTTATTTGTCGCGTGCAGTTTTTCCTCAAACCCAATATCGATATATCGATTGAGCGAATTAGGGGATCATTTGATTAATCGCTATCATCTCGCTTCCGCGAACGGTGCTTTTTCGCTCGTTCGATGCTTTTATTTCTTTCTTGTTTTCTTCGGTTCAAGCGTGTGGTAATCGGCGCGCTCGTTCCTGAGAAACGTCAGATTTTCTCGTCACGTCTCTACCTATATATATATATCGTATGAATGTACCGCACGTGAAACAATTGCGGCTTGTTAAGCGATAGAGAAGAATAAAAGCAGGAGGGAGCTATTGAGAAAGGAAACACTTCTTTTTAGACACAGCACAATTTTGTTTTTTTTTACCCACGGTGTTTACACACAATTGTGGCAGCGTGTTGGTATTGCTGAAGAAAAAAAAAACTTCTTTTTTCCCCCTTTATTTCTTTTCACCGACCGACGACGAGCCGACGGAGCCGACGACCACGACGAGCGCGCGACACACAGTCTTGCACCTCCGCACTCCGCGAGGACTCTCACGCGTTTATCGATGTCAAAAACGTTGAAGCGTCGTAGTACGAAGCGAGACGGGGCTCTGTTACGGGCGAGCCGATTGGCCCGCGCCTGCCGCCAGTGCACCGCCGCGACCAATACACCGCGCCGAGTCAGAACGGTCGCGCGCGCCGCCACCGGCCATCCGCCGGTGTCACGTGAATCGCATGCCCGCAAAACAAAACAAACAGCTGGTAGAGCTCCGTGTATAGTTGAACCTCGCCTACCTTACGTAAGATCACCGAGAGTAGGTACGGAGCGTACCGCGCAGCCCGAACTTTCCGATGCGCTCGTGACAAACGCGCCGGGTTGCAGCCCCGGCCGAACGGCGCTGCTGTCACCTTCACGTGATACCCTTTACATATATATGCACGTCGCATACATGCCTGTGCGTTGGCCTTTAAATCTGACAGCTGATGTTTCCGACCTTCATTTCTTTGAGGTTAGGAAACATGCAGGTGATGTTTTTATTTTATTTCGTTATATTGACATTGGGCACGGGAAGAGAACATAATTCGTTTATAGCGGAGGCAATTCGGTCGATGTACTAGTTTATTACTGTATTCGACCCACGGTCTTACATACAGGTCTTGCAACGAAGCTAAATTTTCGTGTTGGGGGTAGGCACGCTTATCAGCTTCACTTTTCGATTCACTAGGCGCCGCTACGCGTCGCTACTAGCAAGAAGTAGTTTCCCCCTTACCTCTTACCGGCGAATGGGCCCAAGGTGTTTACGTATGTTTTTGTGGCACGATTGTCGAAATAACCTTTATTTGCGACCATATACCAGAAGGTTCTACGCGATTTACCGTCATACATTTTTTATCGTGTTTTTACGCATAATAGTGAATTTTTTTTTGGTAGTGTTTGCGAAAAAAATGCGAAATGGCTAAGGATTGTGCGGTTCGCAATTGTAAAACGGGGTACAAAAATTGTAAGCAGAAATGCTCCGTGTTTCGCGTGCCTAGAAACGTCGAACGATACAAAAAATGGCTTGATGCTATTCCGGAACTGAAAGAGTCTCAGTACGTGTGCGAAAACCATTTCGAAGAACGATGTATTGTGAGACATTGGAGAGAAAAGGATGTCAATGGTCGTAATATGTGCTGCTATGACTTAATGTATTCAAAAAGGTTTCAGTTTTTTTTAGATGAAAGTAGTCATTTTTTTAATCAACACATTTTTTAAATTGGTTTCGTATATTATGCAGTTTACACGATAATACGGTAAATTAAGTTAGTGCAAACGGCGCATGCGTTGCGTTTAGAAGGGAAAAGGACAGAAGAGCTATTTCTCTCTTCGTCGCACCACTACTTCGCCTTGCCGTCACGTACCAAGCGGCAGAAATCGGAATAAAAAACAGAACCGCTAAGGGTGCCTACCCCCACTACCGCCGTTGTCAGACCTGTATGTAAGACCGGATCAGAGCGTTGGACGCGCCGCGGCTGGCGCGATTCCGCACTATTCAAAGTCCTAACACATAAATTAAATCTGTTAATTTTGATGTTGCATTCACGGTATTTCTAAATGATTTTTCAATTTTTTCCAATTTCCACCACCGTGGGTGCTAGATATCGAGGGCATTTCTGTCGCGCATGCGCAGAAACCGCGGTAGACCACAGCGACTGTGGTCCCGTAACGCCATCTGTGCGCCGATAAATGGGAGTCAGAAACATCCGCTGTCAAATTTAAAAAGTAACTCGCGACAAATGTATATGTAGAGCGTGTGGCACATCAAGCGACTCTACCCCCATCTCAGAAGTTCCCATTTTTGTATTTAAGGCGAATTGGAAGACGCACCACGTGACATGGGAGTGCGAGAGATAGTTGAAATTTTCGAACGAAGATTTATCAAAAATAAATCACATTTAATGCAAAAGAAAACCGTCAAGCTCTGCGTCGGGCAATTCTGCAGAGCTTGACGCCTTATTTTTCCCAACAAAACGTAACCATCTATGAGAAAACTGGGTTGGAAAATTCGTGAGGTTATGTTGATCTTGTACATGCCCTTAAGGCCACACCGTCTCCCATGTAGCAGACTACTCAAGAGTGCAACTACGGTTTTTTAAAACTATAATTCCAAAATACTTGTCGTTAATGGAAGCCCACGAAAGCTGTACTAACAATGCACGACAATCTACGATTTCGAACAATTTCTCAATGTAACAGTAGCGTGGGGCGTCTCGTCTTTGACCAACGTTGAAATTTCGCGGTTTCGCGGAATTACGTAAGATATGAGTTGTGAGGTTATGTTTACCTTTCGGATCGCCTCGATACGCGTACTTTGATCGCCGGAAGTTCCTCGGGCCATACAGTGTCCTATTATGAATGGATAATCCTACAACTGTCGATAGGTCAGATCATGTCCTACTACACTGAGAAAAAAAACATTGATCCAATATCATTGGTGTTATTGAATGAAATTTCGTTGATTCAATTGTAAAATTGATGGTGTAAATAATCGGATTTATTAGTTCAAACAAAACGCTATTGACTTTAATAACATCATAAAATGATTTTTTTTTTTCATTCAAAAGATATTTGTTATCTGGAAACAATATACTATTGAAACTATCTAAAAAATTATTGCGAACAAATTATATAGTTTTGAATGCCTTTTCTGCAACGAACAAAAAAGCGTTTCAATTAAAAACATGAATATTGTTGATTCGAGTACACAAGAAAAATTGAATTTCGCTCGTTTGATTCAGATAAAATTTCTATTCAGTCAATATGTTATTTTATTTTTTTTCACCATATCCGATATTGATTTCCAAGTACATTATTCGTTAAAATATTAATATTTTATTTTGATTTAAAAATATTAAACATATATCTGAATTCCTTAAAAAATTATGCGAAAATAAAATTTGTTTCTGGCGCATTTGGTTGAATAAATTCAACTACATCATGGCCGAGCACCACCGAAATTATAGATGTGAGGAAACCCGTAGTTCTCGGAGTAACCGCTAGAAGCCGCACGCGCGCTTGTTTCTCGTAAGCGTAGCGCGAATCGAAAATCTACTTAAACGCCGGAAAAACTCTAAAGAGTATCGCTTCTTGTCTTGCGGCTAAGATCAAAGTGTAGTGCCTGTTCTTATCAGTTGAATATCTGATATTCTCTCCATGGATATTCCATTGTATATCCGATATTCTCCCACTATTATCGTGGATGATCATTCTAATACTCAATTTTTATTTAAGATTTAAAACAAATGGAAAAACTTACGTCCCATGGCATATTCGTTTCGATGCAGTAAAGAAATAATTAATTCTATTGATTATATTTTTGTACGAAATAAAAATGTTGTAGCAACCGCTTAATTATTTCATCCATACATCTACGGATTTCATATCGAATGATTTCAATAGAATATAATTTTATTTGAAGGATAATGTAGATATTCAGAGAACAGAAGAGCTTTTTCAAATCAAATAATATGTTATTTCAATCAATCACATTTTCCAATATCTTATAGTATTGTAACAATCTCATATATCGGTGACGCTCCACAGCAGCACATTTATTTGGATCAACCTTTTTTTTATTCGATTGGTTTTTTTTCTCAGCGTATATGATGGAATTTCAGTTTGGTTAAAGCCTCACGGTTTTCAAGATAAAAATCTTTTGGTTTTTCGCATGCCATTTCTACAAATAATAATTGCAGGATTAACCGTTCATAACAGGACACCCTGTATATGTGTGTGTGTACACACGCGCGCGCGAATGTGCGCCGGCAAGCTATGCGAGTATCCACTGTACACTTCTGATCTTTCTCCCTCGCGTTCGTAAAGGCAATGAAAAAATGCTACTAGCTCGGCTCCTGCTCTCGCTGCGTTTATGGCTCTCAAGGCTCGCCCCGACGATTCCCTTTGTACGGGCATACCGCATCTGTTGGTTTTATTATCGCGCACATACACACACGCATACGTGCGAAAACGCTAAATTATCCAATCGGTCGAATGCGGCCGCAATAATAACGAGGCGACATACGCACGTACGTGCGCACCGTGTTATTTTTTACCGTTACAGCCGTAAGCATGATTTTACATTGGCGTGCCAAAGTAACGGAGAGATATATGGAATATTCACACGCGGATGGACTTGCAGCGGGAAATTTGATAATTTTGGGTATTTGAAAGAATGCTACACTTACTGTTTAGTCTTCCCGCGCCGCTAGATCGCAGCAATGTGCCGGCGATCGTCGATCGCGGATTGTAGTGAGCGAATGAAAATTGTTGCACATTTGTCTGACTTTCATGCCATGTCGCATGTGCAATCAATTCGACAATTTTACTTTGGACGAAGAGCGTTTAAAAACAAGTTACGAAAACCGTGTCATCGTTCGAATAAAATGTTTTCTTTGTTCTTTAGTGGCATAAGTTTTTATCCCCTCTGGATTTACCGACGCGACATAACCGTGCTAGTATTATCGGATGTCGCGTTGTCTCGCGTTCCGTCGAAGTTGAAAAGAGGAATTGTCCACCGCCAGCGGACGCTCGTGTTCGCGCGGTAAAAAGCTTCTCGCGGCCGCCATGTTTGTTTTTCGAGGAGAAGTTGAGTGCACAGTGCGGCGCTGTGTGCCGATAGAAAAATCGCAAATCTGATACGCGAAATTGGCAGTCTTCGATTTTATCTCGGTATGGCGCCGTTTCGGAAGAACGATCGTGAAGAATCGCGGCTCGGAAAATCCGAAGAATCTTTCCGAGAGATCGCGCGGCTCGTCCAAGCTCGCGTCGCTGCGTCGCGTGAGCCAATTTTCGTTGAAACTTTTCGAAAGTGACGTCGTAATATCTCTCCTCACCGTCGGTTACAATAAACTTTGACGAAATGCCGTTTCGATCTCTTTTTTTTATAATCTATCTGTCATAATGACAATCACATGTGGCTGACGGGCTCAATGTTCAGGACAGCGAGCGCATTGTTTGCAACGACTTGCAACGCGCGGAGCAAACATAACCGCGCCATCATCGTCGGCACCAAATGATCGCGACCTTCCTACAACACAAAACGTTTTTTTTTCGTCAAAAATCGTTTTTCTCGATGGGAAATGAATATTCGAATGCGATATAAGAAAAAAACTAATAATATTACCGTTAATATGCGCGTTCGGCGATAATAAACACTGAACTTTTGGCTGAGACGGCATAGAAACAGGCAAATTGTTTGAGGAAACGTTTCCAAGCTGGTCTCGTTTCGGATGCAATTCTCTATCATGTCCGGATACCCAACAATAAAGTTGTAGACCAGTTCCCATTCGTCCTGAGAAATAAAATTATTAGTCGTAAAGTCAAGTGAGCTTCCCGGCTATTTCGAATAAGTAAATAAATTCCAAGTCGGATGATTTTGCGTGTTTTCTTATCGAAAAGACGTCACGAGTGTTTCCTTATGCATTTTCGTTTAGGTTTCGCCATTAGGTGAATAGAACCAAAAGCGTAATCGGTGCCGGAGATTTCAAGCGATAAAACCATGTCAGAATAAATAGCGGTCGTCAAACGTTTTAAGGGGTTAGGCCACAGTAACAGGTATAAAATCATGTGCGAATTTAACAATTTTTTTTGTTTGGAAAAGTGATTCGCTCTTAAAATTAATTACACATCTATTTAGTATGAATAACAAGCTGTTAGAAAATATATATATTTTTTTTCCATGTACGATATGACCGGCTACTCGAAACAGCTTTTTTCCAATTGGCGTGACAAATAACTTCAACAATGTTCACTCGATTTACTTGAAATTTAAAAGTTACGTTCCTTATTGCATTTCGCAGAGAAGTACGTACGGAATTTCTGATTAATCGAAAACTTTTCATTCTACGATCATTTTATGAGCAGTTATAACGAAATTTTTCACTGAAAATTCATTTCTTAAGTTCAAGTGCCTACAACTTTTGAATAAAACATTATTGTTTAAATTCCGTACGTTCTTCTCTAGGTATTCTAATGTAAATTGACGAGAATTTTCGTTTTTTGTTTCAGGTAAAAAATTGCGGATGCTACATGTCACGCCACGGAGGGCCTAAAAAAAGATGACAAAAGAAAATATTAGTAGTCGGCCACAAATCTACTTTTCGTCCGTTCTACTCGAAGATAAAAACCGGTGTAGATGGGGAAGAATATTGGGACGTAGAGGATATAAAGGCAGAACTAAAAGAAACTTGGGCACGGCTCAGATGTGGGAATGAGGAGAAAAAAAGGGAAGGAAGGATTCGTAAACACGAATTGCGGGGTGTGTGGAAAAGAGAAGGAAAGTATCGAACACATTTGGATATGTGAGGGAGCTAGAGTTGGCATAAGGAAAGAATGGATCCAGGCAGTGGACAAATGGAGTGCTAAGAGAGAGGGAGGGGCACTGAGAGAATGGACGATAGAAACATTGAAGGGGGAAATCAAGCCGGAATTGTGTGAATAAATAAAAGCGTACGACCGAGTAAAGAAAAAGAAGAAGACAAGAACCGAGGGTATCACTGTAAATATGAGAATCGAGGAGGATTAAGTTTAAAATTTAATTTAAATTAAAATAGGATAAACGGAATTTAGAAATAATGATAATAAATGCATTGCTAAACGAGAGTGAACAACCAAATTCACTGGAAGACACTGTTATGAGTAGTTGGCATTGTAAAAGGTGTAGCCCACCATACTTTGGAATAAAGAACTTGAATATTAGCAGTATTTTTTCTAACTGCTTGACATTCATACTAAATAGATGTGTAATGAATTTTATGATTGAATCACTTTTTCATACGAAAAAAATTGTTAAATTCGCACATGATCTTATACCCGTTACTGTGGCTTAACCCCTTAAGGCGAATTCTGTAGCCGGGCAGCGACTAATCTGCAAGCATGGAACTCGCTCTGAGCCAAGATAGTGACGCTATGAATTCCAAATCTCTGATTTGTTAGTCGTGCCAAATCGTGTGAGAACGATAGCCCAAAAACATTGTAGAACCCGTGAAATTCGTGCGAGAATAAATCTTTCACAAATTTATAGCCGATCGCGGAATTGTAGCAATAAATGTTCTATGTTTGCATACATTTTACATGCTACATTTGCATGTCAAATTTTTCTGTCAGTCCATCATCGAGAGTCAGTCTGGTCCTGTCTGAATATTTTACGGAATGCAATGCAGAGAATCGAGTGATCTTATATTTGGTAAATTATAATTCATCACGCTACGACATTTTTCAGCATTGAAGTAACGGTACTTGAATATTTTCTTAGTGAAACTCTTTTTTTATTAGCTACTGCGCATTTACTGCCTAAATTTAGTATTTAAAGGCCATAGCCGGGTAAGTAGGGAAAAATTGCCCCCGCATTTTTTCCAGCGAAATTTGGAGTATATTCTGAGGTATAAAAAACCAAATTTTCTGAAAATTTCATGCCCGTTAACGCAATGGTTTTTGAAAAATTAATTTTTTTTAAATATCAAAAAAAAATTTTTTTCCGGAAACGGTACAGTGGATCGATTTGATTTTTTTTGGTACTTGTTCCGATCCAACGTGTTACGAAATTAAATTATAGAACATCTTGCGAAAGATTAAGGTTTGAAAAAAAATAATGTTCAATGTTTTATTATTTTTTACTATAATCCATTTGGGGTGTAATAGCGAAAATTTTTTCATATATCCTTTGGGCACCTTATTAGATTATATAATTTTTTCAAAATGATCGGTTTGGTACACCACAGTGAAAAAAAAAGAAATACTTCATTGATATATTTAAGTTATATAGATATATAACTAAAATATATAAATAAAGTCTGATATGTGACTAAATGGATCGGCTTGGTACGCCACAGTGAAAAAAAAGAAACACGCTTTATTGATATATTTTAGTTATATAGATATATAACTAAAATATATCAATAAAGTCTGTTTCTTTTTTTTCACTGTGGCGTACCGAACCGATCATTTTGAAAAAATTATATAATCTCATAAGGTGCCCAAAGATTATATGAAAAAAAATTTCGTTATTGTACCCCAAGTAGATTGTAGTAAAAAAATAAAACAAGGAACATTATTTTTTTTTAAACCTTAATCTTCCGCGAGATGTTCTATAATTTTATTTCGTAACACGTTTGATCGTAACAAGAACCAAAAAAGCGAATTGATCCACTGAAGCGTTTCAGGAATTTTTATTTTTTTTTATTAAAAAAAATTCATTTTTCCAAAACCATTGCGTTGACGGGGATGAAATTTTCAGATAATTTTTTTTTTTATACCTCAGTATATACTCCTAATTTCGCTGGAGAAAATGCGGGGGCAATTTTTCCCTACTTACCCGGCTATGGCCTTAGGTGCAGGTCTGACTAGCTACACTCGACTGCTTTTTCAGAAATCAGATCATGCGCATTGCATTTTTTGAGAGTTTAGTGTTTAAAATCAAGTTTAAAATAAATAGGTGCATGAAATTCCTTGCCAAGCACTTTGATGAAAAGCTAATCGATACGTCAGAAGGAAAAACATGAGTTGCAATCGAATTCTCCAACTCGTAATCTGGAAGTACCGCACCTCTTGGGATAATTGACTAAAATCGATGCTGTCAATGTCTGGTAGACAGGGATAACGACCGAGGCATTCTTCTTCCTTAAATCTTTGCAAGATGGCGCTCATCCTGGCAGTATTATACAGTACGAACGATCCACCTGGAAAGTAAACACTCAATAGAAATATTCGGCGAAATAACTTGTTAGAAAATTCTCAAATGCATATACAGATATTTATTTACCGTTGATCGCGTTAGATAGTCTTGTTTTTATCGGAAATATTGAGATCAAAGTCATACTAATCTTCCATGAAATAACGCGATGGAAAAATAGTCATTTGCAGAAATATGTTTTAACGCAATGGCAGCGTTTTCGATTATAGAAATTTGAAAATAGTCTGTGTGATAATGTGATTGGTATTCAATTAGCTTTAACATTAACTTAATTTTATAAATAAAACCAATATTATATTATTATATTAACTCAGTGTTACATTATTATTATTATATTATGCAATATAATATATATCTTTTTATGTGCGTGGACTATAAAGAATGCAAAGTGTTGTATAATGAGGAATAAAGCATAAAACACAATATATCATATTTTATAATGATTGATTATTAATTATTGATTGAGTTTATTATAGTAGTTTTATTTTATAAATTGACCTAAAATTGAATGATTACTATTGGGTTTTTCATAATAGCTACTTAAAGCAAACAAAGCATTGATTGTTGTACCTCCAAAAATAATAGTGTAAATGCAATGTTGATATTCGATACGCTCTATTGGATATCAAATATCGATTTGATTGAATCTGTGTGATAAGCCTTATTGACGTTCAACTTCGAAGTTTCAATAATTTCCAGTACGTCGTTTTTGAGAAAAACAATATTAAAACCCGAACATTTTAGCCGAGTTTTTCATAAACAATGGTGAAATTGGTTCAGTTGACCACAAAATTCCAGCTTAATTAGCGATTACTTCACAAGAAATTGTCGAATTGTCTAGACTCATAACTTTTTCCTTAAAAACTTCGAAGTTGGACTTTCCTCGCACGTATCCATAGAAACAAAAAACCGTATCAGTACGTTCATATGGTTTTGCAATTTGTATCGTGACGCAGCGAAAATTCTTTTTTATATTCCCACTCTCTTATTTTGTACCAATATAAAACGCATTTGTTTACAGCTTCCGATTGCATATCTCTAAATAAGCAGCTCGAAAAATGGTGTTGAAGTTTGCATCGTTGGAATGCAACGAAAATAATTTTTTCTCATTTGTCAAATTTCATCAGACAGATTTGAGCTGCGAAAATCACGCAAAGATTTTTTGAGATTCTTATGACGTTGAAGTTTCCATCGTTGGAATGCAACGAAAATTATTTTCTTTTGATTTCCCAAATTTCGTTGGGCATATTCAAGCTATGAAAATCACGCAAACATTTTTTAGGACTCTTATTTAGCTATCTACAAAAAAAAATAAACAAACATAATTTTGGATAACAATAGAAATGAGAAATTGAAAACAATTTTTGTTGCAGTCCAACGATGCAAACTTCAACCCCATAGATTCTTAGTAGGTTGGCAAGAAAGTCTTTGCATCTTACCACCATAAAATAAAAGAGCAATGTTGAAACGAATGATTAATTTTATGATGCAACGGTGGATACACAGAATAAAATTAATCATTCGTTTCGAGGCTGCTTTTTTATTTTATTTTTGGCGATAAAACGCAGACTTCCTTGCCAACCTAATATTTAGCTATCTATGAACTCAATCTGCCAAATATGATTTTGAATATCAATGAAAATAAGAATTTTCGTTGCCTTCCATCTACGCAAACTTCAACATCGTCGTGAAAGATAGTTGCGTGATTTTGGTAGCTAAGATTTGTGAAAAGAAATCCGAGTGAATAATTTTCATTGCGTTCCTACGATGCAAACTTCAATCTCATACTCATCAGCGAAAAGCTCGACTTTTGTCAGACTTGCTCGATCTTCGCGCTACCGGATTACCTTTCGAACTGGAAACCCTCCTGTCGGGATCTTCGTTAGTCCGAACGAAGACGGGCCTGGTGGGCTTTACGGAAAGTAGTTCAAAGGTGACGATCGCCTCGGCTATGCTCCTCGGATCGCTTGCAGCAGGTGATTTTACCTCGGCCAAGCGTCTCAGGGCCTCCACTTTTCCGTCGATGTAGGTGGACACCGAGAGTCGCGTTTCTTTCGCGTTGGTGTCCGCGTTCTTTGCTACTCCGCACAAACAGCGCCGATAGCCGTCTTCCAGCGGGCCTTGGGACTTTGTGCTCAAGGAGTATCGGAAGTCGGCCGGCGCGTCGACAACTCTGTATCCTTTGAGTTCGAGCATTCGCTCGGACACTTCCTTGATCAGTCTTAACCTGGCGCTCGTCAGATCGGACTCTTTGTCCTCTTCCACTCTCAGACTCACGCTCTTCCCCACCGATCTTTTCCTTGCGTACTTCGAGCCGTGCCTCAGGGCGCTCCTAATAGCCGACTCGAGGATTCTCCTCCTCTCGAGGAACAGAGACACTCGGTCGTTCCGCAAGGAGCTCCTCTCGATCGTCATTGGCCATTTCGCACTGGCGATAATCAACGAGTTCGTCGCCTGAAATCGATAAAAAGCGTTGAGAGATTTGAGGTTATGTCTCGGACTTCGTTGTATCGGAAAGAACGAACTGTGACCTTTTTCAGGATATCCGCCTGGGACAGTCCTACGATGTCGCACTTTTTTCTACGCAAATAATATTCAAGTATGTTCGAACAATCTTTCAGGCTCGTTAGTCGGTGGGTCGAATCTCGCCAGGCCGAGAGGTTAGCGGGAAAACACATTTCGCCGTTCGCTCTCAAGTTTTCGCTGTTTATCTTAACGATCGTTTTATCGAATACTGTGCCCACTAATTCGTCTTGTAGGAGATTCACCGTAACTCTGTTACACAAAATTACAGGCTCGTCCATTTTTTATCACGAACTGAACAACTTTGACAAGCGACTCGAAATTCGCTGAAGACGCACATAACCTCATTTTTGCATTCGTTCTGACTTTGCTCACTGTGCTGGAGGGAATTTACAAATAGACAAAAATTGAGTTTTTTGGTTTGTTAAATTTCTAGGGCTTTTCGACATGCTAAAATTTGTAGGGTAGTATAAAGGCTTGTTTTAAATTTATAAAGAAAATCCATTGCTTTGGGTAGATTTGCATGTTAATTCTCAGCTATCGTTTTGCAACAAGATATTTTTATACTTATCTGTTCGAAGTTATTCTTCCAGGTTACTTTGTCCATGTTGCTGTTGTTGAAGTTATCCAGACACAGAGCCCCGGTTGTACAAGGAAATTATTTCGGATCAGGTAAAAACACTCTATTTAATAAAAGTCCTTGGAACAGTCAGCACGTTCGTGTATTGCGCGAAGCGTGTTTTTGCTCTTTTAATATAATTCACATTTCCATTCCCACACTCTTTTGCTTTTATTCTACAGAATTTATCCTTACGTATCTTACAAACTTGTCAGAAACAAAAATACTTGTCCGTTTCATGTTCACGGTAACATAATTAACAGATAATTAATTAGCTTTATATATATTTTTCCTATATCGGGTTTTACATGGAATGATTATACTTCACATACGCTATAGCCGCTAGCTCTTTGCAAAACTCTTCCATCACGATTACACTCTCGTACAAAATGTTTTCCTTATTTAATCTGAAAAAGAAAAGAAATATACACCGTACAATAATCATTTTTTACAAACGCAACGGTAAACTCCCTAGTATTTTTAATCGGCAGAAAATTGTCTTTCGAATAGAAACGTAAAATGGTTTAAAAGGCGACAAAATGCTTTTTCACCCGTTTGGCCACTTTTTTGAAATCGCGAAAATTGCGAAATTTCAAACAGCCGTTGCGTCGGTTCTATTTGAGGGCCGCGGATTTATCGGGGGAGATTTTGAAAGCATTTTGGCATTCTTAGATGATGCTCGGAGATTCATCCCGATATCTTATTATAGTTTCCCCGGACAGTATACTCCAAAAATCGCCGACAAATTGCAAAGGTCAGAAACAATACATAGCAATGCAATACATAGCAAAATGGACAAAAACCGATGGTCCGACTTTGAAATTCCGCCGAAAATCGAAAAATGAACCTAGCTCAATGAAGCGAACGGGATTTTATGGAGAAAACGATCCCGAAGAGAATGAGTATAGAGTGGAGTTCAAAATCGAGGCAGATGAGAAATTATCGACAATTCATTGCAGCCACTTATTTTTTGCCAAGATTGCAAAAAATTTACATTTCAAATATTCTTTTTACAGGTCCATTTCCATGAATTTTTACCCCCTGAACACGAATTCGACATTAAAGTCGCCCCGAATCCTTTATTTCTACAATAAATAGTCGAAAAAGTATCGGGACACGTTTTTCGCGTTTTACCGACTTCATTGTCAGTTTTCGGCAGAAAGTCGGTGATATTCGTAATCGGTATAAAATTTTCCAACGGTTAGGCTCCCAAAATATGGTAATAGGTGAAAAAGAAAAATGTCGACTTTTTCTGAATTGCCGAAATTCCCAAATTGACGTGAAATCGGTAGACCTCGTTCACGTCAAATTAAAAAAATCAGCACTTGGCATGCTTCACTCTGAAGGTTGAAATCGCCTCGTAAAACTGTTTTTCCGCTTATAGCAAAAAATCCATGGCGTTGAAGTTTGCATCGTTGGAATGCAGCGAAAGATCTTTTCTATTTTCTTCATTTCGTTATTTTTATTGTGATTTATACATTTTTCATATATCAAGGCCTTCGGCTACTCTAGAGGCCGAAAAAATAGGCTTTTTGGGGATTTTTTTCCAGAAAAACTACAAAATAAATCGAAATTACAAAAAGGGTGTTTATCATACATATCAGTGACTGTATACAATCATTTTTTTTATGCGATTAATTTTAAAATGGCGGCTCTGCAGTGTTTATCTCAAAACTGCATTTTTTAAGTTGGCCGGAAACATAACTCAGACAATTTTCAACCCATTCACGTGAAATGTTGAATATATCATGAAAAATACATTGTCTATGGAAGTACGCAGGATTTCTCTTTATATTGCATAGTTTATTTGTTGTTAACAATTATCTGACGATGTTTTAGGCAAATTTTTGGAGAGTGAAAAATTTGCCTAAAACAGCCGCCATTTTGATATTAATCGCTTCAAAAAAATGATTGTATACATTTACTGATATGTATGATAAACACCCTTTTTTGTAGCGTCGATTTATTTTGTAGTTTTTTTTAATCCCTAAAAAGCCTACTTTTTCGGCCTCTAGAATGGCCTAACCCCTTAAGATCGTGGATCCCTAGTGATAAGAAAAATCGTTTGGATGGCCTGAATAGGCGAAATAAATATGGGCAATAGACGAAAAATTAACTTTTGTTGCATTCCAACGATGTAAACTTCAACATCATCCACATACATGAGTGTCAGCAAAACTGAAGGCGGACACCAAAGTGATGTTCCTCAATGACGTTGGCGTTTGCATCGTTGAAATGCAACGAAACTTCATTCTTCTAATTGCTCAATTTTCTTCGCCGATTTTGGTTGTGAAAATCACTCAAACGATTTCACGTTTTCTCATTGGAGATTTATGACCGCGATTTGAAAAAAAAGCATTGGATAATGTTTTTAAAAAAATTAAGAAAAAAATCTTTTTCCTTTCAACGATGCAAATTTTAACGTTACGTTCCTCGTGAGTTGCAATACTCACGCCTCTTGGTTGCAATCTTCGAGTAGTTTTTTCCTCGTGTCTTTCAGGATCTGCTTGTAGTTGGGCTCTTTGGTGACCTCGTTGGACAGTTGCTTGACGACCTTTTGCAAACACGTGAAGAGGCTTTTCAGGCCTGGACCGAGGGGCAAAAGAGGATTGAGAAGGTACTCGTGAAGATAGGGATGTGGGAGCAGCGCCAGCCTGGATATGACCACCGTCAATTGCAAGTTGATCTCGTATCTTTGGTTCGGAATGTTGGCGACTTTCTCGAAGAGCATGGCAATGAAGGGACCCGTGTAAAATCGGTTCGAACAGTGGTCGGCTTCCGGTCGGGAGTCGTAACTGGCCGAATCGTCGACAGTCACGGCCTCGAGTGGCCAAGCCAGCAATGCACAGTCCGTTCGAACTTTTGCGTACTGTTTCTCCCAGTCGGCCATGTAACGCTCGTAATGATTGACGCCCGAGTCCGTCTGCAGTTGGCGAGGCATCAACGACAGAAAACTGCAACATCCAAGTGCAAACGTCTTTTTTCTCGTCCATTTTTCATCATCGCGAGGAACCTTACAACCGCATTCATAGATGTACCTTGAGGAATCCTTATTCCTTATTCTTTGTTCAGAACAAAGAACAACGAGGCCTTATTTCTTAACGGCGGGGTAAAGTTAATTCGGCGAAAAAAAGGCATGTTTTTAAGATTTTTTTTTTTGGCGTAACGAACAGTGTTCGTTTATTGAAAAATTTACATATAATAAAGTAACGTTTGAACAACATTCTCCTAAATTTGCATTGCAAAATATTCAAAATTGAGCGAGTGAAAATTAAACCCCGGAGGCGCCTCGAAAAAAAGTTGGTTTGCGGTGTGCACCATAACTCGCAACAGAATCATTTGAAACAAAAAAGTCACAATGCATTTGTTAAAGGAGATGTTTCTCGAGGTCATCACGGGAGGATTTTTTTTTTTTCGATTTTTCGATTTTTCGTAGCACTTGGGAGCCAAAAACTCGATTTTCGCGAAAAAAAATCGGCTAATTTGTTGTTGAAAAATTAGTAATTATTAAAAAAAACAAAAAAGCTCTCGACAATACCTGGTGAATTATGTGAAGAAGTACTGTGCAAAATTTCAAAGCGATTGGTCCAGTAGATTTTGAGTTATCGTGCACACGGACTTCAAATATGACAAGTCTCAGAAAAACGGTTTGAAAAACGCAGAAGAGAACGGCATGGAGCAATAGACGCTCAAATACTCATAACTTCGTCAATTTTATTCCGATCGACTTGAAATTTTAACACAATATTCTTGATATATTATGCATTCATTTAAAAAAATGAAAAAAATGAAAAAAAAAAATTTAAATACTTTACCCAGCCCTTAAGGAACAACTGCGAGTATGAGGTTCAAGTTTGTGTGGGTGGAACGCAACGAAAATTAATATTCGCGAATTCCTTTAATTTATTTTGGCAAACTCACGAAAATCTTCTAACCATTTTTTAAGATGTTTAATTAGCGATCTACAATATAAAACTTAAAAAAATGATTTTCTGTAACAAAAATATAAAAAATAAAATGTAAGCAAGAGCTTTCGTTGCGTTCCAACGATGCAAACTTCAACACTATTATGAATACGGGTGTTAGTGATATTTCTCAGCCTGTTCAAATGGCCGACGTTATTAAATTTCTGCTTTTGTTTCTTTTTGGGTGCGTTTTAAAATTTTTATTTGGTGTTTTCTTCACGCCAGGGAAAATATTCCGAACAGCGAGTAAACCGTTATTCAAATCCATCCTGATGGTCAAATTCATTCGATCGCGTTTCGAAAAAGTTTTCAGCACTCGCAGCTACTTTTTGAACTGAAATCAAGTAAAGAAAAAGCTTCGAGACGTCGCTAATCGTATAACAGCGTGTTATAATTTTGAATGTGCATTACATAGAATAAAAAACCCGTCGTCATTTTTTGGAAGATTCGTGCAAATTTGATAAAATCTGCATTGGCTTCTTCCAAATATGAGAAAAATTAGGAAAAATGGATTAGGAATAAACACAATTATAAGGTTAGGCCACTCTACATGCCGAAAAAATAGACTTTTTGGGGATTTTTTTTCTTCAGAAAAACAAAAACGGTTCGAGGTTAAAAAAAGGGTGTTTATCATACATACCAGTGACTGTATACAATAATTTTTCGGAAACGATTAATTTCAAAATGGCGGCTGTGCAGCGTTTATCTCAAAACTGCATTTTTAAGTTCATTTGCATTTGCATTTGAAGGATTTTTTTTTTGATATTGCATAGTTCATTTGTTATTATTTGTTATAATAATCTGACGATTTTAGAGGCAAATTTTTCACTTGCCAAAAATTTGCCTAAAAAATCGTCAGATAATTGTTAATAACAAATGAAGTATGCAATATAAAAAAAAATCCTCCGTACTTCCATAGACAATGTATTTTTCAAGATAAATTCAACATTTCAGGTGAATCGGTTGAAAATTGTCTGAGCTATGTTTCCCCCCAACTTAAAAATTGCAGACTTGAGATAAACGCGGCACAGTCGCCATTTTGCAATTAATGGCTTCAAAAAAATTATTGTATACAGTCATTATTGTATACAGTATAAATATATGTATGATAAACACCCTTTTTGTAATCTCGATTTATTCTGTAGTTTTCCTGAAAAAAAAAATTCTCCAAAAAGCCTATTTGTTTTGCCTCTAGAGTGGCCTAAGGCCTTAAGTTGCAATTAGTATGGAAAAATCACGAAATCACGCAACGAGACTGAACGACCAATGAAGTTCAAATCCGGAATGCGAACGTTTTGGGATACTGGAGTTTGCATCGTTGGAACGCTACAAAAATTCTTCTGAATTGTCAACATTTTTTCTTGGCATATTTGGGCGACAAAAATCACTCAAACTTTTTCGAGTGCCCGTATTAGAGATCTACCTCTCAAACGTCCGAGAAACGATTTTCGATAATGCAAATAAATAAATAAATAAAATAAAAGAGGGGTTTTTGCTGCATTGCAATGTTGCGAACTTTAGCACCCTAAAATTATCTTGTTCGTAAATATAAAATCCGAAATATAGAGTACGTTTCGAAAAAAAAAAAAAGTTTTCAACATTCAACTCGACTTATTCGCGAACCAAATGATTGCTGGCTCACCAATTAATGATCCTGTGAATGTTACTGGGCGCCAGAGTCCTACTGTGTGTTTGTTCTTGCGAAAAATCCAAGGACCCCTTTTTCTCTCGTTCTCGCTCGTCCTCCTCGTCGCTCCAGGATCCGATTGCGCTGTCAGCCGCGCTGTTATCGTAATAGCCACGGGACGTGAGGTACGAGAGAACCAGACAATGCATGACATGCTCGTCTCGTTTGTCCAAAATCTCCTCGAATAATTTCAAAGTCTCCAGACTCAAATCCTCGCTGTCAGTGTAACAATTCTCTATGAGTGTGTGCAACACGCAACTGCCGCATACGCTTCCGATATCAGGCTCGTTCCGGTCACCCACCAGCCAATGACTGATCTCTGAAACATTGGTCGATGCGATTCAAACGGATCTCATAAACGTGCTGTCTCGTCGTTTAGGTACAGTTTCATCAATCGCTTCCACTTTCGAATGTTCGTCATCCGATACTGGAGAGACTTCGAAGAACTTTTTACAACAATATATAATTATGAATTATTTGGGATTGACAATCAATCATTCGAATCATATGAGCACGTCAAAAGACTCACGATCTGATGCTAGATACATTTGGGATAATTTTGACCGAAATAGTTACGAATTATTTTATTTCGAGCAAAAATATATACAATCACGAATTATTTCGGATTGAGCATCAAAATTGATCAAATTCGATAGAAAAATGTCTTATCGATTTGCGTGCAAAGATTGATGTGAATAAAATTTTGTTTTTTATCAATATCCGAAATATTAAAAAAAACGTCACAAAATATTGAATGGCTTTATTATTAGGGATAATAATTATAATTAGGGATAATTAAAATTTAGGGGTAATAATTATAATTAGGGATAATTAAAATTTAGGGATAATAATTATAATTAGGGATAATTATAATTGAGGGATAATGATTATCCCTATCTCTCTATTATCCCAAATGTACCCGAAGCAAAAGAGCTTTTTCAAACATAATTTTGTAAATCACCCTTTCCAATTACTGATCAAAATACTTTTTGAATTGTTAATAATCGATGAATTATTAAGGCGGCCATCCCATTTGACTGGTCCAAGAAATCGAAAAAGTAAATGTTGGACCCGGCATAGCAGATTCACGGTGAGACAACATTTTCTTCGTGTGAATCGTACTTGAACTTTCAAAAGCAGTTTTCTCAGAACTGTATTTTTCAAATTACCTTCCATGATATCGCAAAAACGATTGAACGGATTTCGCTACAAATTTCATGGTATACTCAGCACATCTATAATTCTCATCCGAACTAGAATATTTCTGATATCTGCCATAATTTTGTTTTTTTTAAGCTGAAAAAGTTGAAACAAAATTACGAAACTTGGAACTTAACTTTGAAAACCGTGCCAAAAGTACAAGTTTCGATATTTTTACTGTACTCTAGTTACGGCGATAGCCGTAGGTCTACAAATTAAAATGCCGTTTGATTTTTTTTATTTCAGATTAGCAAAACCTCCGGAACCATGACAGCTGTCAACCAACTTTTCTTACATATGCGTATCTTCCGAACGGTGCAAAGTCGATTCAACTCGTTATTTATGTTTGATAAGATTCTGAGGGACTGTAAAAATGTTAATAACAGTGTGGTGAAAATTCAAAGATTGTGTGTCTTAAGGGGTTATATACAGTTACCATTTTCGAAAAATCGGTCTTTTTAAAAAATTTCTTTTCGTAATGTACATATATTTAAGTACACAAACAGAACATTTTTTCTCAAAACTGTGTGTTTATAGTCGGTGAGCAAGATTTCTCAGAAACGGCTGAACCGATCAGTCTCAAATTTTAACACAATATTTTCAAGTATATTTTCTAGTAATTACCGAAGGTTTTTTTTTCACCGATAAATATTTTCCATTTTATAAACAATTTAAGGCCTAAATTTTTGTCAAAAACCGATTTTTTTTAGAAGCCGCCATTTTGTCGAAAATGATTATTTTGCTTAGTCCTTCGATCAATTACAAGATAATCCATTACATTAATGCAATATTTTTGGTTTTTTCATTTTAGATGATCCAGTCCAGAGATATCGTGCTCACCGCAAGACGCCTTTTTTTAGAGGTGCTCCCGGAGATAAGCTATAGCAGCTTTCAAAAGAATTATTTTTCCAAATAAAAAATGTAAAAATACAGTTAAAAGTTACCATAATATGTTTACAAATTTTTACGTTGATATATTTAAAGGTCTTCTCAAAGGAGGGAGGCACGGTAATAGGAGAAAAATTTACGCCCTGAAGTATGCGGATGATGTAGCACTGGTGCCAGAAACGGGGGAGTGTTTAAGAGACATGCTGAGGGAATTGGAGAAGTACGTGAAGCGAAATAAATTGGAGATCAATATTGAAAAAACAAAAGTAATGATTTTTAGGAAAGGGGGGACAGAAGAAGGAGAAAGATTGGGAGATAGACGGAAAGAAATTAGAGGTAGTAAGCGAGTTTAAATATCTGGGAGTATATTTCTCGACCGGAAACACTTCCAAGAAGCACACGAAGATGGTGGAAAGTAAGATAGAAAAGCAGCAAACGGAGCCTGGGGAATTGCAAGGAGAGCAAGAATAGGTAGACTGACAGACAGGTTGAGGATAGCGGAAGCAATAGCAAGAAGCGGGCTGTTGTATGGGGTAGAAGTATGGGGGTGTAAAAGACGGGAGAGAGTAGAGAGAGCACAGGCCAGGTACACGAAGATGGCCATGGGACTGAGAAGAAATACGCCGGAGTACATCTGGAAGATGGAGGCAGGATGTACAGGAGTGGATATAGTGATGAGAAAACGGGCGGGCAATTACATCGGCAAAGTCATAGAGATGGAGGAAGAAAGATGGCCGAGAAAATGCCTGATGGAGGAAGCGAGAGGGCTAATGAACAACAACGGAAACAAATGGGAAGAAGAAATTAAGGCGGCAATGGAGCAAGTAGGAGAGGGGCAGATAGGGGAGACGATAAGAAGAGGAAACAAAGAGGAATGGAAGAGGAAGGCCGGAAGAGCGGTACAGAAGTTGGCGGAGCAAGAAGTGCAGAGGATGTGGGAAAAGATTCGCCTGTCCAATTTCCGCATAGAATATAAAGAAAGAAGAAAAGATGTGGGAATGGAAAACTATTGGGATAAAGGAACAACAAGGGGAGAGATCAGGGAAATGTGGGCTAGAATGAGATGCGGGAGTGTGGGGAGAGAAGCAGAAAAGGGTTTCACAGCCACAAGGTGTAGAGTATGCGGAAAAGCAGAGGAAACTCTGGCACATATTTGGGAATGCGAGGAGGCCAAGAAAATAATGGATGAGCAGGCCCATAGAAAATTTGAAGAGTGGGAAAAGCAGCAAAGAAGGGAACCAAATGGAGGGTGGAGGAAGGCACTAGAGGGAAAGGATTTAGTAAAAGAGATGTGTGAAGTTGCGAGGCAATTTGAGAATGCGGCGAGGAAAAAGGGGTCAGGGGAACAGAGATAAGGAAAGCGAAGAAAGGCAACAAAATCAGGGAAGAAAGTTGTACAAACGCAAGAAGCGCAACAATAATAGGATTAATGTTTTTGTTTTTTCTTTTTCGGTGTCTAATAATAAGAAGCTCTGTAACGGAAGAAAGAAAGAAAGAAAGGAGAAAATGTAACAAGCCCACAAGCGTGTACATGAAATAAAAGAAGTTTATCTATCTTTTATTATTTTATAAATGATAAATTTATATTATATATTTATATAAATATATAATATATATATATTTATATAAATATATTATATATTTTATATATTATTTTATATATTATATATTATATTATATAATATATTATATTTATAAAATATTTTATATATTATATAAATATATAAAATATATAAATAAATTTTATATATTTATAAAACGAAAATTCAAAAAAATAGCTGTCACGTGGGATGACCCCGTTAACGATAGTCGTTTCCCAATTTTGAGAAGAAGTCAAATGAAAATGTAGATCACCTGCGCAGAGCAGAGAGGATGTTATTTTTTTGAGACTCTCGGTGAGTAGCGCCGTTATGAGAACTGCGTGGTGATCAGCCAGCGATGGCGTTATGACCTCCTCGAAGAATCCTTTCCTGATACTCGTCGCGAGAACACGAGCAACCTCGTGGTGGGCTTCCTTGATAAGTTGATCGCAATAGTCGAGCCACGCAAAGTACGCGGCTATCTGTCGACAGCCCGGAAACTTTTTCTCGCTCGTCCACATTGGTGAATCGAGGCCCCAGGTCACGTCGATGTCGTCGATTTCGGTCGGATCGACGTGTGCTGGTATCGACTTGAACAAGTTGTCCAGCCGTCTCGTCACGACTTTTGGCAAGCCGCTTCGCGCCATTGTCAGGGCAAAGGACGAGTCGTCCAGGGCTGCTAGGACCATTATCCCTTCGCAGGCTCTTACCCTCACCATATTGTCCTGGAAATTCATAGACAATGTACACGTGCGCCTATCTATATATAGGGTTCCTCAAAATGATCTGACATTTTCATTTATTAATAAAACTTATTATTTATTCGAAAAGTACGAATATTTTTATTTTAATATAAGGTACAAATATGGAGGTTATGTGTGGAGCACAATATCCGATAAACGGCCGCCTCGTCCCTGTTTGCAAATGTTCACTCTTTCGATGAAATTATTAATAACATTTTGGCATAACTGCGGACTAATCTTATTGATCGTGCGTCCAATTGCTTCCTTGAGCTCCGGCATGGTCTGTGGATCATTGGCATACACTTTTCCTTTCAGAAAACTCCAGAGAGAGAAGACCAATGGCATCAAACCGCATGATCGTGGTGGCCAATAGAGCATTACACCCCTTTTTGAAAAATGTCTCAATTTGATCCTTTGATGGTAATAAACTATTAGAATTTTTATTTCTATTTTATGAAATCGATACACTGAAAAAAAAACTAATTGAATCAAAAGAATATGTTGGTTGATCCAAATAAATGTGCTACTGTGAAGTGCCACCGATATATAAGATCGTTACAATACTATAAAATATTGGAAATGTGATTGATTTAAATAACATATTATTTTATTTGAAAAAGCTCTTCTGTTCTCTGAATATCTACATTGTCCTTCAAATAAAATTATATTCTACTGCAATCATTCTATATACAATCCGTAGATGTATGGATGAAATAATTAAGCGGTTGCTAAAACATTTTTTATTTCGTACAAAAATATATCCAATAGAATTAATTATTTCTTTACTGCATCGAAACGAATATGCCATGGGACGTAAGTTTTTCAAGTTGTTTTAAATCTTAAATAAAAAGTGAGCGTTAGAATGATCATCCACGATAATAGTGAAGAGAATATCAGATATCCAATGGAATATCCATGGAGAGAATATCAGATATTCAACTGATAAGAACAGATACTACACTTTGATCTTAGCCACAGGCCAAGAAGCGATACTCCTCGGAGTTTCTCCGGCGTTTAAGTAGATTTTCGGTTCGCGCTACGCTTACGAGATACGAGAGCGCGTGCGGCTTCTAGCGGTTACTCCGAGAACTACGGGTTCCCTCACACCTATAATTTCGGTGGCGCTCGGCCATGATTTGGTTGATTTTTTTCTACCCAATGTGCAAGAAACAAATTTTATTTTCGCATAATGTTTTAACCAATTCAGACATTCGCTTAATTTTTTTTATTGGTTTTTTCCTTAGGTACACGCTTTTCGCGTTTGTTACCTATTCTTCCCCACATTATGACCGTTCTTTCCTCTACTGTTTTTACTTCCTTTTTTCTCCATCTTCCTCTCTGTTCCCCCCTCTTGCGGCCGCAGCCGACTTCCCCCTCCGTATTATATTCATCATGACATTTTCTGTCATGGGTATAGGGAAACTGCGGAAAACCTATACCAATACAGCCGGTCATCGAATTCGCCCCCCGGTCGTGGAACTAGTCTTATTTCGCCGCGAAATGCCGAAGAAAAACATTTCACGACGAAATGTACGCGACCGGGATTCGAACTCGGGACCTCCCGGTCCGCTGGTTTAGTGGCGAGCACGCTAACCACTAGACCATCGCACCGGTGCATTCGCTTAATATTTTTCAATCAAAATAAAATGTTAATATTTTCACGGATAATGTACTTGGAAATCAATATCGGATATGGTGAAAAAAATAAAATAACGTTTACTCAATAGAAATTTTATCTGAATCAAACGAGCCAAATTCAATTTTTCTTGTGTACTCGAATCAACGATATTCATGTTATGTATTGAAACGCTTTTTTTGTTCGTTGCAGAAAATGCATTCAAAACTATATTATTTGTTCCGCGATCATTTTTTAGATACTTTCAATAATATATTGTTCTCGGCTAACAATATATATTTTGAACGAAAAAAAAACTTTTAATTTTATCATGTTATTGAAGTCAATAGCGTTTTGTTTGGACTAATAAATCTGATTATTTACACCAACAATTTTACAATTGAATCAACGAAATTTCATTCAATAACACCAATGATGTTGGATCTGTTTTTTTTCTCAGTGTAAGTGCCATAAAAATGCATTTTAATTTGACATTTCAAATTTCCGCGCGAAAACGCTAGCCGCCATGCTGCTTCGGTTCGTGACGTCACTTGCATAGTAAACATCGACGCTGCGCCAATTGCGAATACGTAATTTTTTTTGGTTAAACGTGAGTTACAAACCCTATCGTTGGGGTGTTTTTCTTAAATGTAAGAATACTAGTGTAAAAACGCCGGGAAAGTTGTGGATTAAAATGCCAATTGATGTAAATGTGAGGAAGACTTGATAAAAACTTGCGAGAAGAGCACCAAAGTCATAGTCCGAAAAAAACTCATTTGTTCTTTTTCAAAGTACAGATAACTATTCGAAAATGCGCAATTAACTGTGACGAACGAGAATATGTAGTTGTTGACGCTTTCTTTCACAGGTTAAAGAGTAATACGTCTACCGCTTTCTTTGTTTACTATGTCAATGACGTCACGTAGGAATCCATTACGGCGGCTACCGTTTCGCATGTTCGTTGAACAGATAGAAAAAGTATTTTTTTTTAAATGAATGATACAATTTATTTTGTGTTTTTATAAATTAAAACCAACATTATTCGATTGCTTATTGGGAAAACTACTTTATTTGTACATTCTTAGTATTTTTCTTTCATAGAGTAAAATACCCTATCCACATCGCCGCGGCGCGAGATAACACGACCATGAAACTTCGTCTGCAATAACTATGCACTGAGAAAAAAGAGTCGTTGAATGTGCAAAATGCACTTTGTTGTTTCGAAATTTTGTTCTTTTAACAGTTGCTCAGACATGCTAAATAAGATACAGTTCACATCACTATATTATTTTACCACCAACTATACTGTTTTGTTATGCCAATGAAAAATCAAGTTGAACGTATTTAAGGAGGTGCGGTGATTGGAGCGAGTTTAAAAGCCCGATTTATTTTTATAGCATTGTCTAGACCTTCGTCCATGCGTATGCGGAGTTTGCACGAGATTTACCGTACACTTTCCGAGTTATTAATTGTTAAAGTTGGTGAATTAGTCACACGTAGACGACAAAATGTACCTGTCCTCTCATATATCGATTTTTTTGTGCTACTTGGAGAGCCAAGAAACACGTAAAAAAAACTGATGGTTGCGTTCGTTGAATCTTTGTGATTGATAAGGCACCTTGAATTGGAAAGCTCACCACAGAAATAAGCAATGAATTTAGAAATAACGTCGCAAAAACCGAAGTTTTCGGAGAGCGAGACTTCTCGTGACGTAACAGCAGCCATCTTGCTCGACGTGTGGCAACGCCGGATACCCGCGCAAATTTGATTCGTCTGTAGGATATTTTCAACGCGAATTAAAAATATGATTGTGCGAAGCCGTATATTTTTTAATGGGTTATAAAGGGCCTTTCGTCGACATTTACTTAAAGTTCTTTTACGCACAGCAAAGGCATCTCAATTTTTCTGGCGACATGTACCTATACAACGCATCTATATATAAATCCACCATGGGAGAACCGTCATATAAAATAAACGTTCCTTTTTATACCTGCAAATATTGTGAAAATTGGGAAAGGGAAAAATAACATAACAATCGATGAAATATGTTTTGACTTTGGACAGATTGGACATTGGACATTGAGGTTAACTTCAACGCGACGTTTTTTCATTTACAATCGCAATATTATCTTTTCATTTTCTAACTCTTGTCCGTCAGAATCTACATTTGTCTCTAAACTGGACTTCAGGTACAATCCCGTTACTCTTTTGATAAACTTCCACGGTATTTCCATTGTCCATGTTAACCGGCTACAAAAAATAATAAGCCGGGCGCGTGGAACCGATGACAGCCACCGAAAATGCGACGATGCTAAACGTCAACGATATGGCGTACCACTGAAGTCGAGTAGTAGATTATTAAGGTTGTTTCCATATTATAAAAATAATAGGAAACTCGAAATCCAATACTTAAAAAATATTTCTCGAAAAATAGGCCATATACATATATCTAAAACGTGGCGATATTGCGGCGTGAAATAGACTCTAAGTTTACTCTAGATTGTCATCACCGTACCTCCTTAAAGATACATTTTGTTAAACCATATGAGTTTTGGATGGATGAACGAATTTTTTTTTAGTGTGCAGTAACGATGCAGCAAATAACAATTTCTATGCGTTTCTCGATCGTGTAATTATCCATGACTGAACCTCAATACTTCCTGATGCCAGTTGTCAAAGATAAGTACTCTAGGTTCGCCACAAAATGGCGCGTAATTTAAAGTGTCCGCTCATTTTGAGACACCCTTTATTTACACATATCTGTGAATGCCGCAAATACGCAAAAGATTTAAAGAATGGATGCATAGCATAATTTTAAAATATTAGGAGTACAACTTTGCAGTGACCGTTTTTTTCAAAAGTTTAAGGCTTTATTATAAAAAAGTGGCTACATATTTTCTAATCATGCGGAGATCATCATTCTAATTGCCCGTCGCTAGCTACGACCTCGGCCCATCTTTCAGGTAGCATTCGAATCCCGCGTCGATAAAAGTCTTGGTCCTTGGAGGCAATCCAGGAATCGCCCAATTTTTGACTTCTTCGTAAGTACCGAAGTGCTGGTCAGCCAAATCGTGTGCCATTGACCGGAACAAGTGATAGTCGGAAGGGGCAATGTCTGGAGAGTACGGCGGGTGGGATAAAACCTCCCATTTCAGCGTTTCCAAGTACTTTTTCACGACATTTGCAACATGGGGTCGGGCATTGTCATGCTGCAGTATCACCTTGTCATGTCTTTCGTTGAATTGTGGCCGTTTCTCTTTGAGTGCCTTACTCAAGCGCATCAACTGACGTCGGTAGAGTTCCCCTGTGATGGTTTCGGATGGTTTGAGCAGCTCATAGTAAACAACGCCCAGCTGGTCCCACCAGATACACAGCATCACTTTGGATCCGTGACCCCATGATTTTCGGCGTTTAGGATTATCGTAGTAAACCCACTTTTTATCTCCAGTCACAATCCGGTGCAAAAATCCCTTCCTTTTTTGTCTTTGGAGCAGTTGTTCACAGGTGAAAAATCGGCGCTCGATGTCTCTCGGCTTCAACTCATGCGGGACCCAGTTTCCTTGCTTTTGGATCATACCCATATCCCGGAGACGTTTTGAAACTGCTTGCTGGGTTACTCCTAACGTCTCGGCGAGTTCCTCTCGAGTTTGGCACGAATCCTGGTCCAGCAACGTCTCCAATTCGGCGTCTTCAAAAACTTTCTGTCTTCCGCCACCATGCTGGTTCTCGACCTCAAAATCTCCACTTTTGAAGCGTTGAAACCACCGCCGACACGTTTTCTCACTAATAGAATCCTCCCCGTAAGCATCAACCCAAACAAGCAAACGGTGGGCCTCAGCCGCAGATTTCTTGATGTTGAAGAAGTAAATCATAACCTCCCGCAAATGCTGAGAATTCGGCTCGTAGGTTGCCATGTTTGAGTGCCAATAACTTTATAATGCATACACGTATCCGTTAGCTTTTTTAAATTGTTTACATTGGCAGAGCCTCTAATTTAAAATGCCACTTTTTTATTGAGCTAGGGCCACTACTTCGGCCGCAGTGGCTCTCTAAGAAAAACGGTCACTGCAAAGTTGTACTCCTAATAGATATTCTGTTTTTATTTGACCGTGTTGCAATAAATAAGCGAAATAAACTTACGGCACTGTTGAGATAGCTGACGAGGGCATCCAGAAGAAGGCTCCCTGACCTCTCGTGTTTGTTTGGCTCGTTCAGGAGATCGCGCCCCTTGCTGTTTGCTTCACTGACGGAATCTCCAATTTTGTAATCGGGCTCTATTCGCAAATCTTCGAGATTGGGTAATTTTTGGTTGGGATCGTAGCACAGTGGATTCGTTGGCTCGGAATTTTTGTCACAGGGTTCGTCGTAATCGGGTGACTCGACGTCTTCGACGGCCTCGGGCGAAACGTCGATGTCGTCACGGGGGTTGAATTTTTGGGAGAAAGGGCTCGAGGAATAAGATTCGGTATCCTTTGAGGAGTTTGATTCGTCCGTTACTCTCGCTGGTTCCCGTCCGGTTTCTTTGATAACTTTGTCCTGGCGCTTTCGGGGACTTCTTCGGCCCTCGTCTAGCCTCTGCTCGGAAGTTTGATCAACGGATCCGAGGGATCGACGTCTCTGACGATCGTTCGCGAAGAGATTAGGATTTATGAGGGTGACCGCTTGGGTGTTGAGGGGCTCGAAGAGCGCGTTCGAACTGTTGCGCTTTCTCGTCGGCACGTAAGTCACCGATTGTACGTCGATCGACTTCTCGTTATCCTCGTCGCGCCACGACTCCTGACCCTCGAGCCTCATCTGACCCGCCTCGTCGTTCACTATGCTCGTCAATTGCGGATACTTGCAGACGAGGAAGCAGAGGGTCAGTAGGAATTGTATCTCCTCGGGCTCGATCGGCGAGGCGAAGCTTCCGTTGCACTGGGCTATCAATCGTTGAACCGGAGCGTGGACCGGAGCGTGATGCAACAAGGGATGCTTCGATCTGGCGAGAAGCTTCTGCAGAAAAGAGAGACAGACGAGCCTCATGCCCGGTGGGGTTTCCACGATCGCCAGGGTCGACAGCCAGTCCAGGAGCCCGTGCTGCAGGAGATACTCCAGGCAGGGCCCCGTGTCCTCAACCCGCTTCTCCTCTTCCAGCAAAATATCCAACAGTCGCTCCAGGTGGCGGGGTATTGCCGTGCTCTCGATCGGCACCTTGCAATCGGTCTCGTGACTCGCGTAAAAGTTCATCAGCTGCTTCCAGTGATATGTGAAGTCTTGCAACAGCGTGGCCGGCGGTGCTATCTGCAAAAGCAACACCCCTTCGGCTACAGAATCGTACACTGAGAAAAAAAACGAATCGAATCAAAAAAATTTATTGGTTGATCCAAATAAATGTGCTGCTGCGGAGTGCCACCGATATATGAGATTGTTGCAATACTATAAAATATTGGAAAATGTGATGGATTAAAATAACATATTATTTTATTTGAAAAAGCTCTTCTGTACTCTGAATATCTACATTATCCTTCAAATAGAATTATATTCTGTTGAAATCGTTCTATACACAATTCGTAGATGTATGGATGAAATAATTAAGCGGTTGCTGCAACATTTTTCATTTCGTACAAAAATGTCATCAATAGAATTAATTATTTCTTTACTGCATCGAAACGAATATGCCATGGGACGTAAGTTTTTCAATTTATTTTAAATCTTAAATAAAAAGTGAGCATCAGAATGATCATCCACGATAATAGTGGGAGAATATCGGATATACAATGGAATACCCATGGAGAGAATATCAGATATTCAACTGATAAGAACAGATACTACACTTTGATCTTAGCCACAGGCCAAGAAACGATACTCTTTAGAGTTTCTCCGGCGTTTAAGTAGATTTTCGGTTCGCGCAACGCTTATGAGAAACGAGCGCGTGTGCGGATTCTAGCGGTTACTCCGACAACTACGGGTTTCCTCACACCTATAATTTCGGTGGCGCTCGGTCATGATTTGGTTGAATTTTTTCAACCAAATGCGCAAGAAACAAATTTTATTTTCGCATAATTTTTTAACCAATTCAGACATTAGTTCAATGTTTTTTAATCAAAATAAAATATTAATATTTTAACGAATAATGTACTTGGAAATCAATATCGGATATGGTGAAAAAAATGAAATAACATATTTACTCGATAGAAATTTTATCTGAATCAAACGAGCGAAATTCAATTTTTCTTGTGTACTCGAATCAACAATACTCATGTTATGAAATGAAACGCTTTTTTTGTTCGTTGCAGAAAATGCATTCAAAACTATATCATTTGTTCGCGATAATTTTTAGATAGTTTCAATAATATATTGTTCTCGGCTAACAATATATCTTTTGAATGAAAAAAAACTTTTAATTTTATCATGTTATTAAAGTCAGTAGCGTGTTGTTTGGATTAGTAAATCCGATTATTTACACCAATAATTTTACAATTGAATTAACGAAATTTCATTCAATAACACCAATGATATTGGATCAATGATTTTTTTTCTCAGTGTACTTCAACCTCGCCGCTCGCCTTTAAAGTAGTACGTGCACGAAGATCCCCATTAGAAAAAAAATTATTTTTCTGTATGCTCTAGTAGAGACATAAAAAATGACGTAAGGTCGGCGAAAACTCTGCCGACCTTACCGGCTAAATACAATAGTAATTAACTCACGAAATCAATGCATTTAACCCGCACCGTACAGGGAATCCGTGCGGATCGAACTTTGGAACGGAAATAATAATAGTTCCCGGTTAGATCAGAGCTATGCGAAAAGCGACGAATAACAAGAAAACTGTCGCGGTCACAGATGTTCCATAAAAAATATAGGTTACGGGACATTTCGAGCAGATATCATCGATTCAATCGATTCATTTTTCACATTACACATACACTACAACACACAATTACACATACGGTAAACAAACACATGCTTGACATGTATCAAAAGCACCTGAATACAGCGTTGCCACGGATATTGCCAGAATTATGAAATGGCGGCCTGTGACAACTCAAGTCAAATCTGATTGCGATTTTACTTCACTTACAAAAATATAATACAAACAGTTATCACATGCACTTCTCAAATAATTATTTTCTGTATCATGGTTATTATTATACCCAAATACATTGTATTTTGCTTTTTTCAGTTTCGATAATTTATAGATTTTCTGTTGACTAGTCAATCCGCTAGGACCACCTTAACGGCCTGCGCAACAAAAACAACTTTTGCACTATCGACAAGTGGCATTTGAGACTGTCAATCTTTCGTGTGTATTATGCATAGATCGGTTTGTTTGGGTTAGGGCCCACTTCACAAATGGAAGCTATTACAAATACAATGGAATTTACCAGTTACTAGGAATACAATGGAATTTACGTCACTGACGCAGACGTATCAACTGCGGTCATCGATGATGGACCTTAAATTTGTCATTTATTGGATATATTGACGTCTGAAAGAATCCGCAGCCTTCAATCTTCATCAGTGACATTCTCGATCCCTGCACGTGAAATCTAAATAATCCTGGAAAAAGTCTCCTCAACATAACTCGTGAGAGCAGTCCACGTGGACATAAATCAATGGCATTAAAGTTTGCATCGTTGGAACGCAAGGCAAGTTCCGTGGCCCATTTTTTTTTTTGGCAAATTCAGCCTCCAATGTCACTAAATTTTTTTCAGGATAATTATTAATGATCTTCAGCCCTAATACGTAAGCAACATTTTTGGATGATAATGAAAATAAGGGAATATAAAAATGAAAATGAATTTTCGTTGCATTCCAAAGATGCAAACTTCAACATCTTTGTAAGTCATTAACGATCACCAACTATTGCTCCAGTGCCCAAAAAAGATTTTTTTTTAAGTTGAACCATGCATTGCCATCTTTTAGATGCACTGAGAAAAAGAATCGTTGAATGTGCAAAATGCATTTTTGTTGTCTCGAAATTTTGTTGTTTTAACAGTTGCTCAGACATGCTAAATGAGCAGATAGTTTAAATGTATTTTTGGTTACTGCCCAACTATACTTTATTGTTATGCCAATCAAAAATCAAGTTGAACGTATTTAAAGATACAATTTTGTTAAACCAACTGAATTTTGGATCGATGAACGAATTTTTTTTTCAGTGTGCATGTTTGCGAAAATTCAGAGCTCTAATTGTAAGTAATCGAGAAGTGGGTGAAATAACGATTTTCATTTTAATCATTAACGATCAGCAACTATTGCTCCAGAGCCTAATAAAGCGGAGCATTTTCGAAATGCTCTCTCTTTCACCGCCCCAATCTGTTCAAAGCCGTTTATATTTTCCGAGCCCAAAAAGGCTCGGAAAACCTCCGAGTTTTGCGATCCTGTCCATTGCGGATTCTCGCTCTCCGCACTTCTTGTTCGCATTCTAACCGCCTTACCACTAAAAGAACAGGTGCTTCTTGTTGGGGCACAAAACGAATTAAAAAAACTGCGATTGAAAAAATCGTACGGGGTTTATTCTCGGAGTTAACGGATCTTTAGACGCTAAAAAAGGCTATTTTCATGAATTTTTTTGCTAGGTTTATAATATTATCGATATTGATATAAAAGTTGTTGCACTTAATAAATACACTTTCGAAATACATGAAAAAAAAAACATTTTTTTATATACTTTTGTAACCCAAACTTTAATCGCGTTTTTCTCGAAACAACGTTTTTCGACGGCTTGTTGATTAAATCGTCGAAACTACTGAACCGATTCTTATGACATTTTAGCCACATATTCTGTACAACTATAGCTATGGCGCATATTAAGGATTGTTTTAAATATTGATATTTACGATTTTTTCGCCAAAAACGGTGAAAAAACACGTTTTTTCTGGTTTTTTTTTTTCGAAAAATGTCCGCTATTTTGTTATTTTTGTGTACGTCAAAAATCGTATGATATGCGCTATAGCTATTAACATACTGAATCTAAAACCGTTTGATTTTTTGCTTCGGACGATCCATCTCCGAGATTTTGTCAACAGCGCAGACCTACAATTTTTTTAGTACATTTTTTCAACTAACATTTTCGTCTATAAATAGTGATTTAAATAAATAAAACAAAATTTCTTAATGGATTTCGAAAGTGCATTTATGAAGTGTAACAACTTTTAAATCAATATCTATAATATAAACCTATAAAAAAAATCATGAAAATTGTATTTTTAGCGTCTAAAGTGCAAAGACCCCTTAAGGACGTATGCACACGAGTGGACGAATGACAAGACGTTAAACATTGCGGCGTAAAGCAGAATCGTCTTGAAGTTTGCATCGTTGCATGCAACGAACATTCTTTTTTAATCGCCTACATTTTTTCCGGCCCTTTCGGATTACGAGGATTTGCTCAAACTTTTTTCACGATCTTCACAAGAGATTGGCACCTCAATGTCCAAAAACTGATTTTTTATAATGACAAAAATTGAGGAAGTAAAGGATTTCCAAGAATATTCGTTGTGCTCCAACGACACAAACTTCAACCACAACAAAATAGCATTATCTTGAAGTTTGCATAATGTTGAGGTTTGCATCGTTGGAATGCCACGAAAGTTCACCTTAATATTCCTAGTTTCATCGTATCCAAAATCATTATTGCAAATTTAGTTCGTAAATCACGAAATAAGAATCCTAAAAACCGTTGCTTTATTTTCGCAGCTCGAATCTGCTTGAGGAAATTTGGAAAATAAGAGAAAATGATTTTCGTTGCATTCCAACGATTCAAACTTCAACACCATGAAGTTAGCATCGTTGAAACGCAACGAGAATCAATTATTTTTCATTGATGCAAGTTCTTTTGAGGCGATTCAGGTTATGAAAAACCATCGAACGTTTTGACGTACTTTCATTACAGATTCACGACCTCAAGTTGCAAAAAAGGGGTTAAAAAATAATAAGAATAAAGAAAAAAACAAATACATCGCTGCATTCTAACGATGCAAACTACAACGTGATAAGATAGGCTGCTGAACGAATTAACGAGACTCGCGAGGAAAAGGTGTTTTCACAAACAAAAAAAAAAGGTGTTCTTTCAAGCGTAAGGCCAGTCGTGCACAGGTGGAATTCGGCGCCTCAGGCCCGGAGGACCCGCTCTGGAAAAACGTGTTTTCGATACAGTAATATGAACGAAAAAATCGAAAGAACAAGAACCCGGAAAGACAGTGGTAGATATGGATGACTTTTTTGCCGAAGAAAAGAACGAGTAAAATAATGATCCTTGAACTTTGCATCGTTGGAATGCGAAGAAAACTATTTTTTCATCTATTGCACATGTTTTTTTCTACCAATTTACAAATGTAATTTAAAATGTAAAAATCTATTGTAACAAAAATGTAATAAAAATGATAGATTGTAATAAAAAATGAAGCAATAGACAAATTTAAAGAACCTTCGTTGCATCCCAACTATGCAAACTTCAACGCCATGAAAAAGAGCTGTCAATGCCCGACCAACGACGACAAAAAAAAAACATTTAATTATCCGGAGTATTCGTTCGGTCGACGGGACACAATAATTCTTGAGTAACCCAACATGCCATTTATTCAATAAATAATTCGTCGGTATCCCACCCAATGGGAGATTTTAGCCCAAGTCGTATTTTTTTTTCACTCAACACGCGCCGCTTTACTCGAGCCAGTCACAAACGCGGAAATTCAATACTCACCACATCGATAGTATTTTTCAAGGCAACCTGAAAGCCGCTGATCATCTTGAGGTTACTTCGCTACGAATTTTTTTTCACAAAAATCCTGACACGCCGCACGAGAGATCTCACTCAGCCAATTTTTTCCTGCGGATCCATCGCACTCACCGGCTATCCTATACATGTGTGTATGTATGCGCAAATGTGTATATGGTTTTTCTTTTTACCGCACTGTCTCTCGTTACCGCAATCGTGCAACGATTATTGTGCCACGCTGCGTCAACGAGCGAGGCATCCTTGTGTCACATTGACCAACTTCGGTACACACAACGCGCGCGCTATCGAGTGATTACCGCTGTTTTCTTTTTTTTTTCGTTTTCTCTCCGTCTATTTTTATGTACATGCTGTTTTTACGCGTCAAAGTGAGATGGCGGAGCCGGGAACAGGCGCCATCTGACGCTTGGACTCGAACCATCGGGACTGTTCTACACGCGAGAGATTCTCGCGGTACACATGCTCCGTTTGACGTATCCCCCCCCCCCCTTCTGCTCATAATCAATAAAACGCGTCTCGTAACTGTCCCGCATTTGTCAAGTTTTCCAACAACGCACGAGTTTGACAAATGTCTCCTTTTTTGTAATTATGTCACTTTACCGAACACCACGTACAGGTCCGAAAAAAAAACGTTTATTGAGTTCGAAGATTTATGTTTTTCTTTGCAATGTCAGTTGACCGTATTTATTTTGTTTCTTTAGTTTTGGACGTGATTAGTAACGAAGTAGAGTATTTTGGAGTAAAAAATAATGCGGCTGTGGTGGCCTGATACGAATGACGCGATGACGGCTTAAGGGGTTGTGCCTAGTTGTGAAACTTGCAGGGAACATTTAAAAGATGATATACCGTCAAATTATGACTTTGAAAAAATTGATATTCTCATATCAATTTTTTCAAAGTCATAATTTGACGGTATATCATGTTTTAAATGTTCCCTGCAAGTTTCAAGGTTATCGGGTAAAAATTTATGAAACACTCGGAACGTCATTCGAAACATTAAACGCCCTTTTCTCGAACGTACGTTTTCAAAGTCGGTGAGCGAAACGTGTAAAAAATGATTGCATCGATCTTTCTGAATTTTTGAGGACTTTAGATGTCAATTTGTATGTAAACAAAATTTTTTAAATAAAGTTTTTATTTTCTGTAATAAAAAGTAGAAAATATTTTTTTTTCACCAAGTTTCACTGCCTACATTCCGGCTACTCCAGTGTGAACCTTTGCAACTTTTTACCCTCTTGACATTTTCTCTAAAACCCCATTGTTATTGGACTACACCTATTTTTCGAAGAAATGTTTTTTTTAGCTAAAAATGCAATACTGGGGCGAAAAAATCGTACGAAACTTTATAAAAAACGAAAATGTAGGTTTTGATACCCTCTTTACGTTTGTCATGGAAAAAACGAGCGAAGAAATTCGCCAGAAGTTATGCGGGCCGTTTTAGACGTGCAAAAAAAGCTGAAAAATACCCATTTTCAGAAAGGCGTACCGGGCCTCAAAAAAAATTGCAACAAAATTCTAAAAACACAAAATGAAGGTAAATTTGTCCTCTTTAAAACGCTGTTTGGGAAATTTGACTATCTCCATTTTTGAGTCCGCTATCTAATTTTTAGTGCGGCCAGCAATTTCGACTGCTGTACTCAAAATTTTGGCCGGCAGTGTTTATGTGACTATAAATAAAAGCTTGGGGCGCTCAACTTTTTAATTGTTTAATGAATTTGATAATACCAGTTTCATTCACCGTTAATTCGGCACAATAGTAATTAGAGAAATTATTATCACACGTTCATACTCAGTTTCAAGATTTTTATTTAAGAAATCTGAGGTTGTTTTACAGTAAATTGAATACAGTTGATATGTTAACGGATTTATGCAAATGAATGATTATATGTCTAAATTTTGAGCGCCCCAAGCTTTTATTTATAGTCACATATAGGTGACTTGATAAAAAAAACTATTTTCTACTTTTTAGTACATTTAATAAAAGATTGTTTCTTAAAAATATTTTTTTTACATATACATTATTTTCTACTTTTTAGTCTAATTGACTTTACTAGTTAGTTGTTACCAGTAGTTTACTAGTTTACGAGTTTGTACGTTAGGAACATGGAATGCTTGTAAAAAACAACAAGGACTGTAATTGGGATTGAACTTACGACTAATTGCTGCATACAAACTTTCCACATACAAACACAATCGGCTACGAATTTGTTTGTACGTGTTATTGAGATTTTATATGGATGATTAGATATCGCTTATTTTGGATGAAGGGTTGAACATTTTATGTTTTTTTTAACTTCAATCATGCATTGTCACGTTTTAGATGCATGTTGCAAAATTTCAGAGCTCTAAGTAGTCGAGAACTGGGTGAAATATCGATTTTCCGTTTTGCATCTCACAGAAAATGAAGTTAAATAAAAGCTTGTAAAAAAATTACAGAGTGTTCTTCAGAGGATACTTTTTCAAATACCAAATTTTCGTAGAAATTTATCATCACGATTTTCTAAAAGAAAATCCAAAAATGAGCTGTTTTCGACTGTTACAACTAGGCGTAGACCGTTAATCGAGCTTCGCGAATTACATTGATGGTAACGTCGGCGTCGGGTCTTCGGGGAACGAGCAATCTCAGCTAAATAATAGGCTACGATTGTTTTTTTTTTATTTTCGTATGCTCGCGATCAGTGGAGCAAATTGGAATTTGGAGTGCATTTCCGATTGGAGGAAAAGCGTGAAAAATAAATCATGCGAAAAAGAACATGCTCGGGATCCTTTAAAGAGGAAATATTTATGAAAGTTGCCGCGGCGGACTTGGAGTGCTACAGCTGCGTGTACTCCAAGATGTAATATATATCGAGTTAAGAGCGTGTCGTTAAATAATACAATTGCCAGTCTGTTTTTAAGATATGTCTGGCATTTAATCGTCATTATTGTCAGCTATAGGTAATTAATGGCATTTTTAGTCTTCTTCTAGATTCTTCTGGCATTTAATAGACGTTACTATATACCGATTTTCCAGGCTACTTTCAAGATGCAGGCATGCTCGTCGTTTTCCCCCCAAGAATTCAAATTAACAAATATCTCGTCCATCTCTGAAAACAGAATTAAAAAAAACAAGGTCTGCAGACTTCTCCGAGCGTACGTTGTGAATAAAGTTCTATAGATTCAGAGCACGAATAATCCCGCGATCCAATCACGCTTGACATAAAAATTGAAGAATTTCTCCTCCTGTGTTTTTATTAAGGTGGAACGACACTGGGACGCGTAGAAGAAATCGATTTTTTTGCACTTTCTCAAAGTATACATATTCAAGAATATGTGAAAAAAAATTAAATCAAAATATTTAACAATGACCAAGTTACAGACGATTTAGCGTCTTAAAACTTTCAATTGCGTTTTTCTCGTAATTACTTTTTTCGACCTGGCCGGAATCATATCTCTAGCTATAATTGTTCGATTTTTAATTTTGAAAAACCAAAATTGCAGTCGTGCCGTAGCTATGGTTGTACGTAACCCGTTGTTTAATTTCGTATTTTCTAAGCCCCCGAATATAAGTAAATATTTCGACAAAATTACACTTTTTTTAGACACCCGCCATGTTGCGATTTTTTTCAAAAAACCGCTGGGCACAAAGAGATTTATATACTACATTTATAAAAATTATAAAACTTCTTCATTTTTACTTTTAGACCATCCATTGTCAAGTTATCGACCCGGCCGTTGGACCACGTTTTTAAAAAGGCTTTAAATTATTATACCCCAATGACGTTGTTAATTGTCAATTCTTTTTAATAATAAAAATACGCAAAGTAGGTTGAAGGTACGTTGAATAACATACCTTCTTTCCAAAACCCAAATAAATAATCTAGTAGATAACTAAAATTCAGATAAAGCGACCGACCAGGGAATAGTCGCCGCCCTTAAATGTACTGATATCACTGTGGCTGTGGAATTAACGATAAAAAAATGTAATATGAATATACTCGGAGGCCAGTAGAGCCTGTGGAATAGAAAGAAAAAAAATTCATTTTTTCTACTTTTTGTCAAAGTTGCTGCGATCACTGTGATCAAAGTAAATACTTGTTTACACCTAATATAACATATCAGAATAATTACAAGTCCCTGTTTAGACAAAGATGAATAATTATTTTGAAAAACGTGATTACAGTTAAAAGTATCGATCCCCTAAGGCTCTCACCCCTTTGCGCTTTTTAAATCGGCGATTTAATCGCGGCTTATTGTAGAGACGGTACTTACCAGCCTGGATGCTCGGAACCGTCGCAGCATTCTCGGACGATAATACGGGAAAAAAAACGGTCGGTCGGAACGAAGATTTTTTTTTATGTCCGCGCCGATAATAACGTGCAGAAGCCGAAGCACGTACGATTTTCTATACATAGGTGCGTTGCGACGTTTATTGCGCAATAATTGTAGTTAAACGTGTCTGGCGGGAATCGAGCCAGCGGCGAAAGAGTGTGTACTCAAGTTGGCGTCCAAGTCTTATCACACGTAAACGATAACGGCATGCAAAGACGTACCGTTCCGGGCCATTTCAAACGACGAAAAAACCATTTTTTTCTTTTCGTCACACACGGCCTCGCACCTTGTTAACTTTTTTTTTCGGTCTTCCCCTTCGGCTCTCCCTCGCGCTGTTTTGTACTATTTGCGGTGAAAGTTGAATAGGCGCGATAGAATGAGGCACACACGCGGGCGCGCGCGCGCGTGTTTTCGCGACGTATTGAGTCGAAGAAAAGGAATAAATCTTGGCTTTTACCGGCAGTTTCGTCGATCATTTAAGGGGTAAGGCCACTGTAAATTTTTTGAAAGATCGATTTTTTTTTATTGGCTTAAAAAATAGTTTAAACCCTCTAGAATAAGAAAAAAAGGTCCTGTGCGACCCAAACAAACCCAAACAAACTATTCGCAAAACTTTAAACGCGTTTTTCTCAAAACATGGTTTTTCAAAATGGCACGCAGCATAACTCGAACAATTTTCATTTTTTTTACTTAAAATTTTAACCAGATGTGAACATTTACATTATCTTGAGAATGTCGATCGGAATTTTCAAGAACTTTATTTATTGATTTTTTATTAACAAAAAACTTGCCGTTTTTTTCGTCAAAAATCAATTTTTTTTTTCAAACGCACGCCAAATCCACAAAAATTGATACTTTTTAAAATCCGATCGACATTCTCTAGCTATAGCCCTCTAGATTAATGGTTTTTTTTTTGTTCTAGATTCAAAAGTGCACCAGTGGTGCTGCGTGCCGCGGAGCCCTGGAAGCAAAACATGTCCCGGGAAGATAGCTGTGGAACCGCCATTTTGTTTTTTTTTACTGTAAAAAAATTTTATAATAAAGTTTAATGTATGCCCGATAACACCATTAAAAGTTTTTTTTTCAAATACCTTCAATTTCGGGAGCAAAAAATTAGTGAAAAAACCTTTTTTTTTGGGCCGTTACAGTGGCCTTACCCCTTAAGGGGAGATGTACACCTAGATGGTAGAAAGAAAACGATTTAGAAGCTATGAACATTCCGTCGACCGTAGAAGACCTACACTGTGGGCCTGGTATCGATGATTCCATGTAAGTTGACAAATTTCATGATTTATTCATTCCCAAATTTTCAAACGCGTTTTTCTCAAAACCACGTTTTTCAAATCGGTACCCAAAATTTCTCGAAAACCAATGAACCGATTGCCTTGAGGTTTTTTATGGTTATTCTATACACCATTATCTAGTACTTGTCATAGGATTTTCTTTCCGTTACTTAGTTTTTGTTTTATAGGCAAAATAATAACTAATTTTTGGCCCAAAAATCACTATTTATGTTCAAACGTCCGCCATTTTGTCATAAATCGATATTTTCAAAATCGGCTATGACAAGTACTAGTTTATAGTATCTAATTTAATCATCTTTTTGGTTTTTTTTTTTTCAGATGATTTTTTAAGAAACGCCAGTGGGTACCGTATACGCAGATTTTTTTACGACGCCCCAAGGATCATACAATATCCTTGTGTATTTTTGATATTTTTTAAATAAAGAAAATTAAACATATTTTTGAATGCATATACTTTTAGATAATTAAAACCCCAATCCGAAATTTCAAATAGTTTTCCTTGAATAAATTCACAAAAATTACCTTTTTTCGGACTCCTAGGTGTATATCTCCCCTTAAGGCGGGATATACATTTAGACAGGGAAAAATAAGCTATATTGAGGGATTTTTTAAACTAAGCAATAGTTATTCTACAATTATCAAACTTTAGGTATACTTTAGGTATACTTTAATAGTATAATAGTACACAAAACTATTTTTTTTAATTACTTCATCATCAAAATGACGGAGCTATGACTTTGATTTGCAAAAAAGTTCAAACATTTGTTCAGTTTGAACATGTATAGTTTCTATGTGACGGTAATTAAAATGAAGAAAATGCAAATTTAAGAAAATGGCATGCATTAAAAAAAAATCAACATTTCGCGCAACATTTCTGTAAAATGTGGATGAAAAAAGTAGTTTTTTTTTCTCAATTTTTCAAAAACAATTATCGTCAAGTAGAAGGTACTAATATTATCAATATTTCTACCAAGTTTCAACTCGATCGGCTCAATAGTTTTTGAGTAATCCTGCACGCCAATTTCGATACTGCAGTTTTGAGAAAAACGCGTTTGATGTTCACGCCCGCCTCGAATCCGAGCGGTAAGGCACAGCGTTGACGGGCTGTAACGTTTGAAGTTTTTCGAATTTCGCTTTGAAACTTTGGGAAAATATTCTAAATATGTAGTTCTATAGTTTAAATAGAAGAAAACGATTTTTTGATCGTCGTAAATGTATATCCCGCCTTAAATATCGGTTGATTTGATCGAGCCCTCTGATTTGTCGAGTCAACTATGATAAGTCCTAGAGTCCTGGACGCGCGGACGATTTCCGGGTCGATTACCCGATCTCGCGGGTGTACAACATCGCAGTCGAGGCCCGAATTCAAATTGGCATACCCGATGAACAGTTCCGAAACTCATTAGGAGCAAGGACGTATTGCGATCGAGGGACGATCTATTTTTAGTTATTTTTTCTTGCACGTGGTATTTATATCGGTCGCGGCTGTAACGAGAAAAAATTAGCCAAAGTTGATGGTCTTGAAGTTTGCATCGTTGGAATGCAACGAAAATCATTTTCTCTTATGTACCAAATTTTCTCAGGCATATTTGAGCTGCGATAAACACGCAACATTTTTGGAGAATTCTTTTAATTGAGAATTTAGCAATCTACGAACGGAATGTGGAAAACTTATGATTTTGGATAACAATGAAAATAAGAATATGGAAAAGAATTTTCGTTGCATTCCAACGATGCAAACTTCAATAGGATCAAAGTTGGCAGTCTCAAGCTGATTCTCAATGAATCTGAAGTACTTAATTTTTGTTGACGAATTCAGCCTACGAAAATTGCTCGAACGTATTTTAGAATCCTTATTAGAGAACTTCAATATTATTAGCAACGTCAATCTGCAAAAGCCATTTTGGACAATAATAAAAGACAGGGAAATGAAAATGAAAAAAAAGAAAGAAATTTCGTTGCATTTCGAGGATGCACATTTTAACGTTATTGAGATCTGTAACTTGATTCTCCCTCGTTGGAACTGAAATCGAGAGTCAGCCGTGAAGTTAACGGGAGATATACACTTAGATGGTCGAGGTCGAGGATTTAGAAGCTATGGACATTCCGTCGACCTTAGAATACCTATACTATGGGCCTGGTATCGATGATTCCATGTAAGTTGACAAACTTCATGATTTATTCATTCCCAAATTTTCAAACGCGTTTTGCTCAAAACCACGTTTTTCAAATCGGTATCCAAAACTTCTCGTAAACCAATGAACCGATTGCCTTGAGGTGTTTTGTGATTATTCTATCCACCATTATCTAGTACTTGTCATAGGATTTTTTTTCCGTTACTTAGTTTTTATTTTATAGGCAAAATAATAACTAATTTTTGACCTGAAAATCACTATTTATGTTCAAACGTCCGCCATTTTGTCATAAATCGATATTTTCAAAATCGGCTATGGCAAGTACTAGATTATAGTATCTAATTTAATAATCTTTTTGGTTTTTTTGTTCAGATGATTTTTGAAGAAACGCCAGTGGGTACCGTATACGCAGTTTTTTTTTACGACGCCTCAAGGATCATACAATATCCTTGTATATTTTTGATATTTTTAAATAAAGAAAATTAAACATATTTTCGAATGTATATACTTTTAAATAATTAAAACCCCAATCCGAAATTTCAAATAGTTTTCCTTGCAAAAAATTCACAAAAATGACCTTTCTTCCGGCTCCTAGGTGCATATCTCCCCTTAAAACACGAACCGTCGATCGAAAACGTCGTTTCTGGATCGATGCACGTGACAAACTTTTCGGAGCACGTCTGTAACAGGCGCAGTTGTCAATAGCAAATATGCGCACACGTGTAACTTCTCATTACTTTGGGAATCTTGGTCGTATTTGAATTACTACGATGAACTTAAAAGAAAATAAACAAAAAAAAGAATCTTCATGAACTCCGAATTGCTAAGAAAAAGTCTCCAATTATTAGAACCTCTTCAAATTCGGAAAAATATATTCTTAATTACGTTAAAAAATATAAACTGCTTCAAAAAATTAGATATAAAAAAAATCACTTTAAAACATGATACAAATACGAAGAAAAAAAATGTGAAAAAAAATAAATAAAAATATCGACAATATACAGAACCATCGTGATCTTTATCGCTCTTTTACTATGCCACAATTGCAACCCAAAAAAACTCAATGAAACTCACACTCGATCCACTTCCTACTTGATTCGCGTCAGTGCAATTGTTTCGATCAATCCAAAGACGACCATTTTTCAGTCTCGTCTTTTTTTCGCGATGACTATGACCGAAAGCTTCCGACTTTTTCAAACTAAGGATTCGAATTTAAAAAAATAATGGGATAAGCGTTGCAATAAACCAAAACATTTTTCTATATATATATATATATGTATTTTTTTTAAATATCGCGCTATATTCAAAACGCCTCGCGAGCTAGTATCGCGATCATTCACACACGGATAGATTCACGTATTCACAGTCACGCGGCTCGACACAATGTACGTTTTTAATTTTTGCTTCTCTTCGTTTTTTTTTTTTATTATCGATTAGCCAACATCGTAACGGAGCACTGCTTCGTCGACGACTGTGGTCAACTTATTACCTCGCAACGTAACAGCTTTCTTTTTCACCAATGCCTCTCTCTCTCTCTCTCTCCCTCTCTCGCTCCCTCTCTTTTTCCCTCTCTACCTCTCCTGCTTCGTTTCATTCTGTCGTTGGATCCGAATCGATCCTGCACAATTCATAAATATTTCGCGACTACACGCCGCAATCGCAACGAGGGTGAAACAATATTTTCTACGCCTAATTCGTTATGCTCGCTCTTAAAGTCATTTTCGCTCGTTTCGATCGAACGGAAAGGATTTTTCTTTTTTCGCCCTCATCGTTACGCTTTCACACACGACGATGCAACGATACGCATAATTCACAAATTGCCAGTTTCTTGTCTACAGGGGCATGACCTCGGTCGTTTCGTTCCAATTTTTTTTTTACCTTTTAAACACAGATATTTGCCTCATCGCCTTCGATCACTCGCCAGAGTCATTTTTTTTTAATACTCGTTTATTTTCGTTTCTTCATGCCCTTGACAGTGGCATAATCCACACACACACACGTATACCTGCGTATATATATATATATATATATATATATATATATACATACATACACACACACACTGGACAAAATAAAGTACGCACCTGGCCACTTAGTTTGTGTTGCCCTTTGCGTAGTTTATTTTGTCCGGTCCTGCATATCCTAAGACTTTTGCACGCGAAAATTCACTACGATAAAATTACATTTTGTTTTAACAACGATTAATTATCATTCTTCTACAACGATGACGAGCTACCCGATTCTTAAAAAAGAAATTAGAGTAATCGTCGCAGTTTTCTTTTTCTTCCTCTCTTTCTCTCTCTCTCTCTCTCTCTCTCTCTCTCTCTCTCTCTCTGCCTCTCTCTATTCCTCTCTACATTGCAACGTTAAGTGTGCAACAGTTACGTTGAGAATTCGTTCAACGCTCGAGAGTAAGAAATAAAAATGTGCTCTTACTTTGTGCTTCGCGTTATTACTATTATTTATTTTCTCTCGAATCGTCAGTCAAAATCGTTACGAAGATCCCGGATATTTGAGGAAATCCTTTTATGCGGTCGTATATAAAAATATGTAGATCGGTACGAGAATAATCGCGAGAACGAGTGATCTTACTCGACAATTCCGTTGCACTTCCGCAACAACAAAAAAAAAAAAACAATGTGCCCATGATTTTTCCGACTCGAATATTGGTCGCGCGATCATTGGAGGTGGACTCTGTTTTTGATTTCTATTACGACACTTGGCGTTTGCGACAAATCGAAACGAAACGTTGAGCTCTTCATTGAAGGGTACGTTGGTTTTTTTGTGTTGTTTTTTTTTCATGTACGCTTTGTTTCTCTTTGTTCGTCGTTGTCTGACGATCGATGGATCTCCCCCGGTGAGCCTCGGTACCCTTGACGGATCTTGTTTCACGAGTCCGACACTTTTGGCGTCCTTCATTCAGAGTGCTACATATATAGGATTTTTTTATTGATGTTCCTTGTTTTTGTTCTTTCCTATGCTCGTTTTTTTTTCTCTTCTGCACTTGTACGGTTACATTTCGGTTATGTTTTCTGGCGAGGATCGCAGAGTTACAATTTTTATGCGATTGTGTCAACGTCTTCGGATGAGGAAGAGAAAAGGAGCAGATTGGGGGGGGGGGGGGGGGTTGGTATTGAAGTTTGGATCGTTGGAATGCAACGAAATATATTTTTTTACTGTTGCCAAATTTTGTTGCCCCATTTAGGCTACAAGTTTCATTGAAATATTTTTCTACATCATCACTAAGGATCCATAACCCAAAAATGCAAAAAAAAGTTCAGATTGTAATAAAAATACAGATGAAAAAAATAAATAAGGATTTTCGTTGCGTTCTAACGATACAAAATTTAACATCATGGGGGGGGGGGTGGGTTTCTTGACTTGCCTATCTCGTATCGATCTTTCGGTCTCTGCAAAGGCGCGGTGTCGGAGAAAAGAACGTCCTCGGCTACTTGGTACTCTGTCTCCTGCTCTTTCTCTCGTTTTGCGCTCTCTCGTTTTCGCCGTGGGTGCTCCAAGCTCGAAATCGTCAAAAAGTTCGGCGACTAAACGAGGAATCGACGGCAATAGAGAGTTCGCTATGGTGGGAAATCGAGGAGGCAAACCCAGCGAAAGGACGTGGAGGGGGGGATGGGATTTGGGGGATGATGCGTGCGTATACCGGATATCTCGGCTGCATCAGCCAACGGCCTAGGCTACCTTTCGTTTGTGCTCTATTTACAGAAATATGTCAAATTTGTATCGTTCTTGTTTTCTTTAGATTGTTTCTTTGTGTTGCATTCCTTTCGTATGACTTTGTATAATTTAATCTAAAATTTAATCGTGAAGCTCGTCGTGAGATCGTCTTCACCGCTTTTGTGCGGCTACCGCGGCTACCAGCGCCGCGCCGCGTCCACTTCCGTCCTCCGACAGCATCAGGTCGAACTGCGCCGTAAAACATTAATCATTCGTCAATAATTCATCCGTTGATCACTTCCATCAATTGTCAGATATATTTCGAATCGATCACTCGTCATTTTATACTCGATAAAAATGTCGCCGCGATCGAACGAGGTGGCGATATGATTTTCGATTGTAAGAAAAAAATATATATATATTGGGATGTTGAATAAGTTCTCGCTGGTTTTACGTGAAAATTAACGCTTTATTTGAAAAAAAATCATGCCTAATGCTTTCAAACGTTTCGAAACTGTTGTGTGATCAACGCCTAATGATTCTGTAAGTTCGGCTAGCGTCTGACATGAGTCATTATGAAGTAATGGCTCCAATTCAACGAGTCGAAATCATAATTTTTTAAGAGTCTAAACCAGTCTCTGCATGCTGTTTCCGACAGAGCATGGTCGCTGTAAGTTTCAACAAGGATTTTGTTTTTCAGCTGCAGTTTAAAAAAATTAATTAAGTAGTGCAGTAAACTTCCCTGCAGGTACTCTTTTTTTGGCACGAAGTCTGACATGTTTGACACTATGAAAAAAAATTGTGTACACTTCGGCGAAATGACATACAGTGAATTTCACACTGTCGTCGAATATCCGTAAGTCGCATATCCATAAGTACGAATATCCATAAGTCGAATATTCATAAGTCGAATATCCGTAAGTCGAATATCCATAAGTCGAATATGCGTAAGTCGAATATCCATAAGTACGAATATCCATAAGTCGAATATTCATAAGTCGAATATCCATAAGTCGAATATCCATAAGTCGAATATTCATAAGTCGAATATCCGTAAGTCGAATATCCATAAGTCGAATATGCGTAAGTCGAATATCCATAAGTCGAATATCCATAAGTCGAATATCCATAGATCGAATATCCACAAGTCGTGTATCCATAAGTCGAATATCCATAAGTCGAATATCCATAAGTCGAATATCCATAAGTCGAATATCCATAAGTCGAATATCCATAAGTCGAATATCCATAAGTCGCATATCCATAAGTCGAATATCCATAAGTCGAATATTCACAAGTGAGTATAGAGTAGAAATGAGTGCCAGAAATGGCGGGAGGTAGGGATAAGTGAGTATAGAGTAAAAATGAGCGCCATTAATGGCGGAAAGTAGAGAAATATAGTGAGTTTGTTTGGGTTTGGGTATATTAGGGTTTGTTTGGGATATTAGTACTTATGGATATTCGATTTATGGATATTCGACTTATAGATATTCGACTTATGGATATTTGATTTATGGATATCCGACTTATGGATATTCGACTTATGGATATTCGATTTATGGATATTCGACTTATGGATATTCGTACTTATGGATATTCATACTTCGACTTATGGATATTCGATTTATGGATATTCGACTTATGGATATTCGTACTTATGGATATTCTACCCCAATCGAATTTCAAGCTTACTTATAGTACTTATTTATAAATGCGTTACCATTTTAAACTACAGGCACAGAGCTCTGGTAACGCCATCTGTTTGAAAACAGCGAGAACTTATTCAACATTTTAATATTTACGACGTATACCTTGTGATTCTGTAGCTGAGCAATTTTCTCGGTCATGAGATCGTGAAAGTGCGGATGAAATCGGTATACGGATCCGTCGATGCCCACGGTGACGTTGTCCTCGCCGATTCTATTGAGAAGCGTCGCGATACCCGCGCTCGCCAAATGTGCGGCTCTTCTAGATACAACCGAGCAAACGTACCTGACGTTCTCACAATCCTGATCACCGGCGTTGTGTACACCGAGCTCCGACAGTATTTCACGACAATTCGTGTACTTTCCCTTGGGATCGCTGAAAAGCGAGAATTTTCGAGGCACGTTAACGTCGATAACATGTTTATCGGAATCGGTGTTGAGATTGTGCTTGGGCAAAAGATTGTTTGTTCCGAAAACGTTTAGTTCCCCTTTTTGAATGGCAAAAAGTATGGTAAAGTATAATTTGACGTTTGTTTGAGTATGCTGTCTGCAAAAATATTGTGAGAGGAGCAGTTTTCACTGACATTGTTCGATTAGAGGAAAAAATTGACACGCGAACGAGTGATAAATCAGTAAGCAGGAAGCCTAAGCAGTCTAATTGCACGAAATCGATTTGAAACTTGATTTAAAGCACTAATCCATACAATTAAATAATAATAATTCATAAAATAAAATTTAAAGCACTAACCAATAAAAATGTATGTGAACATAGCAAACTTCTTGTTATAATCTTACGTTTGACTGTGAATTTATGAAAGATTTATCCGTGCACGAATGTCTCGGATATCACGGTGTTTTCGGGGTATCGTACTCACACGATCTAGCACGACTAAAGAATTAGTAGTCTCGAATTCATAGCGCCACTGTCTTGGCTCCAGAGGAACATCACTTAAGTAGGATTTTTTTTTTTTTTTTTTTACGGAAATATTTTTCATTTTTTAGTTTTAGGGTATTTTTTATTACCACTTTTGGCTGATACATGGTATTTTTTAATTAATCTTTAAAAATGGCGGCGGTATGGCACGGCCTTCTAGACTACATTTTCAAAACTGGCCTGACCTATAGCTAAAAAACAAATCGACTGATTCTCATGAAATTTGGCATAAATCTTCTGTCTGACCTTATTTTCTAAAACATGACCCTAAATGTTTTTAAATGTTATAAAAAAAGTGTTTTGTTATTGCAAAATATAGTCATTTTTTCAGAAAATTCAACCTTTTTGTTTCAAAGCCATTTCTTCGATTTTCAATATTTCTCACTTTTTCTTGGTTCATATTCAGCGTATGAGTCTTAACGAAAGAAAAACGTTCGTTGGTTTTTTTCTGATTAATCCCGCCGACGTTACGGGTCACGCCGTCTGAAAACATCCGCCGCAACCCGTTTAGAAGACCGCACCATACATCCGCCATTTTCAATGACAAAAATACCACGTAACAGCGAAAAGTAGTAATAAAAACATACCCCAAGTCGCAATAATGGAAAATAAATCTTTCCATTAAAAAAAAAATCATGAACATCGGCAATTTTGTCGCCACAGGTATCTCCGCTCTTAAGTGTCCGTCTTCGATTTTGTCGAGACTCACATATGTGATAAAGCATTGAAAACCATTAGGCGCGTATTTTTTTTTATCGGCGGACAAACGGTTTTAAGGAGCCAAACCACCCCTCCAAGGAAATTCACCCCTTAGGTGAATTTTTTTGTTCGAAACTTCTATGGTGTATTTTTCATCGCCTTACATTAGAATTTTTTTTTTTAGTGTCATTCAGATTGATGCACTGCTTGTGGGTGAAACTGCAAAACCACCCCTCGACATGCCTTTCTTTGAGGGGTGGTATCCCCCTTTAACATTGTTTTTCGCCGATAAGAAAATTTATGTCTAATAGTTTTGAATGCTCTATCACGTATATGTGTTTCAACTAAATCGAAGGCGGGATATACATTGACGAGGATAAAAAAATCGATTTATTTTTTTCTCTTTAAACGACAGAACTATATTTGTAGAATATTTTCCCAAAGTTTCAAAGCGAAAACTTCGAAAAACTTCGAAACTTCGTAACTTCGAAAAACTTCAAACGTTACAGCCCGTCAACGCTGTGCCTCACCGCTCGGATTCGGAGCGGGCGTGAGCTTCAAACGCGGTTTTCTCAAAACTGCATTATCGAAATTGGCGTGCAGGATTACGCAAAAACTATTAAGCCGATTGAGTTGAAACTTGGTAAATATTAATAATATTCCTTCTACTTGACGAAAATTGTTTTTGAAAAATTGGAAAACAAACGACTTTTTAATCCACATTTTACAGAAATGTTGCTTGAAATGTTGATTTTTTTGTAAATGCGTGGAATTTTCTAAAATTTGTATCTTCTTCATTTTAATTACCGTTACATAAAAACTATAAATGTAGTATAGTGCACGAAACAATTTAAAAAAATTGTTTCGTGTATGATCAAAGTATACTTAAAGTTTGATAATTGTAGAATAATTATTTCTTAGTTTAAGGGGCTACCCCCACTTGCGATTTTGAAAGAATCGATTTTTTTTATTGCATTTTTTTGACGTATAAGTATCTGAGAATATGTCCTGAACATTCCAAGTCGATCCGAACAAAATTGACTGAGATATGAGCGTTGAGAGAGAAGAATCCGTTGTGTAAACGACCGGAAATTGAAACTTTAAACGCGTTTTTCTCAAAATGGCATTTCTGAAGTCGGTGACCAAGATTACTCGAACACTAATGAACCGATCTTCTTGAAATTTTGCAGGCTTATTTAATACATAAAAATGTAGTCTTTAATCGTTCGATTTTTTTTTTTCGAAAAAAAAAATGGCCTTTTTATAGCCAAAAAATGGCCGTTTTTTTTCTCGTTAAAATCGAACCATTAACTTTGACTGTCCGCTATTTTGTGAAAAATGAATATTTTTTCAAATCCTTCGATTAAAGACTAGTTTATACTTATATTTGACTAAATCCATCCGCCATTTTTTTTTCAGATGATCCACTTCGCCGCAATGTTGGTCACCGCAAACCGTGTATATAAAAACATTATTTCATTGACGGTAATTTGCCGCTAAACAATGTAATATTTTTCAATAAAAAAATTACTGAAAGTTCTTCAAGATGTGTTCTTTAAGATGGTATATTGATCGATTAAAAAAGTTTTGTAGTTTTCTTTAAAAAAATTCACCACTGCCAGGCCACTGTAAATTTAAAAAAGAATCGATTTTTTTTTATTGGCTTAAAAAATAGTTTAAACCCTCTAGAATAAGAAAAAAAGGTCCTGTGCGACCCAAACAAACCCAAACAAACCCAAACAAACTATTCGCAAAACTTTAAACGCGTTTTTCTCGAAACATGGTTTTTCAAAATGGCACGCAGCATAACTCGAACAATTTTCATTTTTTTTACTTGAAATTTTAACCAGATGTGAACATTTACATTATCTTGAGAATGTCGATCGGAATTTTCAAGAACTTTATTTATTGATTTTTTATTAACAAAAAACTTGCCGTTTTTTTCGTCAAAAATCAATTTTTTTTTTCAAACGCACGCCAAATCCACAAAAATTGATACTTTTTAAAATCCGATCGACATTCTCTAGCTATAGCCCTCTAGATTAATGGTTTTTTTTTTGTTCTAGATTCAAAGGTGCACCAGTGGTGCTGCGTGCCGCGGAGCCCTGGAAGCAAAACATGTCCCGGGAAGATAGCTGTGGAACCGCCATTTTGTTTTTTTTTTACTGTAAAAAAATTTTATAATAAAGTTTAATGTATGCCCGATAACACCATTAAAAGTTTTTTTTCAAATACCTTCAATTTCGGGAGCAAAAAATTAGTGAAAAAACCTTTTTTTTGGGCCGTTACAGTGGCCTTACCCCTTAAACGATAGAACTATATTTGTAGAATATTTTCCCAAAGTTTTAAAGCGAAAACTTCGAAACTTCGTAACTTCGAAAAACTTCAAACGTTACAGCCCGTCAACGCTGTGCCTCACCGCTCGGATTCGGAGCGGGCGTGAACTTCAACGTGTTTTTCTCAAAACTGCATTATCGATATTGGCGTGCAGGATTGCTCAAAAACTATAAAGCAGATTGAGTTGAAACTTGGTAGAAATATTGATAATATTTCTTCTACTTGACGAAAATTGTTTTTGAAAAATTGAAAAAAAAAAAAACGATTTTTTAATCCACATTTTACAGAAATGTTGCTTGAAATGTTGATTTTTTTTGTAAATGCGTGAAATTTTCTAAAATTTGCATCTTCATTTTAATTTCCGTTACATAGAAACTATACATGTAGTATAGTAGTGCACGAAACAATTAAAAAAAATTGTTTCGTGTACTATAAAAGTGTACCTAAAGTTTGATAATTGTGAGTTGCAGTGAGTTGCATGCTCGCAGGCTGATCGCACTTTCGTTAACTACAGAATTCTCATTGAGACCAGGATCGAAAGTCTACTCACTTTTCTATCTCGGAAACGTATTTGGTGAAGAATTTGCCCGGCTTCTTGAGGTCGGCGGGACATTTGCCGTTGAACAGGAGACCGGCGTCAACGAGTTTCTCGAGCACCAGCCTCGCCAGCTCGCCCATGTACATGCCCGATATCATTTTCTCGAAAATCTGCTTCGACGGATTGATCGAGTTTTCGTCGATCGCCCGATCGTACTCGGTCACGACGAAGTCGAGGGTGCCGCTCTCGCCGAACGCGCCCCACTCGGTATTTATGAGCATGCTCGGTTTTGTATCCACGTAATTGCCGGGTACAGCCATCTCGACGTTTTCCGTTTTTTCCACGTAACACGCGTTGCTTCCGGTGCCTGATGACGTTACAAACGTCAGTTGGTGCAATCAATCAAAACGAGTTTTATTTGCACAACTTTGCTAACAAGTTTATTTACAAAACGGTACTTTTTTGTCTCACATCTACCTGAACTTATTTTCCACTCTGCATACTCTTTCCCTTGTCACTATCTAACATTTTTCTCTTTTTCTTAGCCCTATTGTTTGGGCCAGGAATTGACGATTCGATGTAAGTAATTTTTTAATTAGTATTTCTACACACAAATCGAGTGTAAAATTGGAAAACTCTTTCAGAAATTTTCAAAAATGTATTACTCAAAAACTGTGAACTTTAGCAAAATTTTATAAAGAATACTTTCGTTTTAAAATTGCCCAAAATATTCTTAAAAAATAATTCATCTCGAAAAACTTTAATTTTTTGAATAATTATTTTAACAATTGGCTATAAACAATTGAATGCTCGACTTTTCGGCAAAAAATTGTGATACTCGGATTCAGCGGATCAAAATACACAAAAAAAAGTTTAGCTTCATCCATCGAGCTCCACATTTTACGAACATATATTACCGTATCCACATCGAAAAACTTTAAACGCGTTTTTCTCGAAACTATGTTTTCGAGTCGGTGACCACTATAATTCAAAAACCACTCAATGGATTTTTTCATGAAATTTGGTATGCTTATTCATAGCATTAAAAACTAGTCCCTAATCGAAGGATTTTTATTTTTGTTGAAAATTTCGATTTTTTTTAAACAATAAACGAGCGATTTTTTTTGTTGAAAATCGAAAGTTATCTGACGGAAGTCCCCATTTTGTTAATTTTTGAAAAAAAAACCTTCGGTTAAAGACTAAATTTATTATTAAACTAATGATTTTTTTGTTTTTGTTTTTAATTTTTAATTTCAGTTAAATTTTCAGCTTTAAATTTTTAATTTCAGATCAAGTTGAAATATAACATAAAAAGTCTCTGTAACCACTTTCGTAAAACAAACTTAATAAATATAAAAAATAATTATTTAAAATGCTCGTTTTTTCACGCCTCTGACTGCACCCCTTAAGTTTTCTAATCCTTATTTTATCCTTGTGTCTATTCTTTCCACTTCTCTTCTTTCCCTTATTATTGTTATTATCTCTCCTATTCCCATATCCTTTCCAACATTCTCCATTTTTTTTCCAAATTTGCCGGGATTCTCTTTGTAATAGCTCTTGTTTCCTTGAAGAGGCAGATCTTCGTCAGTTGGTACAATTTTCACCCGTTACATACATCGCTTCGATCGCCCGTGTAGATCGAAGAGATCGCGAGGATGCGTACTGCCGATTTGAATCTGACTTACCGACGATCAGGCCAATCCTGCAGCCTCGGTTCTTCCAAGCACAAGACATGAGCGTACCGGTTGTGTCGTTTAGGATCGCGCAGACGTCGATCTTTACGTCCTGTTAAAGAAATCGTACGAATGCACATTGTGAGTTCGTTTAAGGAGGTTGGAGCGTTAGCCACAATCCAAGGTTAAATTTAATAAAAAATACATGTTATTGTTTACACTATACTGAGGCTTTACGAATTTTTTTAACTTTTTTCACCACCAAACACCAGAGATAAAAAATAGTTTAACGTATGTAATTTAACGTGCGGTTAGATGGGCAAGACTTTCACACTAAAGGTTATGTAATTTTTATTGTTATTTAGCACCAAGATAAACCATTTCTAACAACGGATTAACGCAAAATGAACCATTGTGAACATTTAGAAAAAATAAATCCTCATTTTGCCCATCGTAAACCATGGGCCAATAATCTCGTGACGTAAATATGAATAGGCATAATCACGAATTACTCAAAATGTCATTATGAATTGTATAAAACATTCGTTGTCGTAGTTTTTTTCATGATAACCGTCGATAATGTTATGCTTTTTCAAGTTGGTAGTAACACAAAAGTTTTCCTACTTTACGTAATAAAAATGTTAAAATACATAATTTTGCCCTTTAATTATATATTTTAAAAAATTAGCATATATAGAATAAATCTGTACCTCGTATGAATTTTTTTGAGGTTCATTGAAAAAAAAAAGAAATGAATAAACCGTCACTTGACTCAACTGAATCGCTCCAACCTCCTTAAGGGGGAAGGCCACTGTAAATTTTTTGAAAAATCGATTTTTTTTTATTGGCTTAAAAAATAGTTTAAACCCTCTAGTTTAAAAATAGTTTAAATCCTTTTAACTTCTTTTTTTAATTTTTTCCAATAAAAAACTATTCGCAAAACTTTAAACGCGTTTTTCTCGAAACATGGTTTTTCAAAATGGCACGCAGCATAACTCGAACAATTTTCATTTTTTTTACTTGAAATTTCAACCAGATGTGAACATTTACATTATCTTGAGAATGTCGATCGGAATTTTCAAGAACTTTATTTATTGATTTTTTATTAACAAAAAACTTGCCGTTTTTTTCGTCAAAAATCAATTTTTTTTTTCAAACGCACGCCAAATCCACAAAAATTGATACTTTTTAAAATCCGATCGACATTCTCTAGCTATAGCCCTCTAGATTAATGGTTTTTTTTTTGTTCTAGATTCAAAAGTGCACCAGTGGTGCTGCGTGCCGCGGAGCCCTGGAAGCAAAACATGTCCCGGGAAGATAGCTGTGGAACCGCCATTTTGTTTTTTTTTTACTGTAAAAAAATTTTATAATAAAGTTTAATGTATGCCCGATAACACCATTAAAAGTTTTTTTTCAAATACCTTCAATTTCGGGAGCAAAAAATTAGTGAAAAAACCTTTTTTTTTGGGCCGTTACAGTGGCCTTACCCCTTAAGGGAGACTTTGTCCTTTGTGCCCATCGGGAGATGTTAGCGGCTCAACATGAGCAGCTAGAAGAAGAGGAGAGATGCCTCTATGGACCAGGCATTGCCGATTCGCGGTAATTATAAACACATTTGTGTAAACACATTACAAAACTTTAAACGCGTTTTTCTCGAAAACACGTTTTAAACAATGGCTGACATTCTCCTCACCGCTGTAATTAACATATCGACCTGAAATTTGGAGAGCATACTCAGAAAATATGTCTTCACGGAATGACGGATCGTTTTTTCGATAGATACATTTTTGCATTTATTATTTATCTTTTTATGCGAAAAAAACGCGAAAATTCGATTTTTTTTTAAATTGCCGCCATTTTCCGAAATTTGTACTAAACGAAAAACCCATCCGTCATTCCATGACCAAAGGGTCACAGATTGATAATATGCTTTGAATTTGTGTTTTAGATCAACAAAGAGGGGGCAGTGATGTCAGCCGTTTACCTCCCGCGATTTGAGGACCTGTTTTTGCGGAGCTGCAACGGCCGCCATGTTGGTTTTTTTTTCAAAAAAAAAAATTTTTTTAACGTTCTGTATATCATGAATAAAAGCAAGAAAAAAACCGCACTCAAAAAGCTTTACTCGTTTCCTTTAAAAAAAATAAAATGTAAACACCCGAAATATGGCACTCCAAGGACAAAGTCTCCCTTAACTCTTCATCTTCCTGATATAGTCATACAGCCCCGAAAAAAATCGCACCTTCGCAGCTCGTTAAACCAAAAACCGTGCTGTGAATTTTTTTTCTGGAAACTACTTATTTTACAGTGACTGCAATAATTCCACTTGAAAGTACTCGCTTATTGTTATTTTTATGAATTATTCCAGATTTTTAAATAGAAGGATTACAGACGCCGGGGCGTGGGGGGGGGGGGGGGTTTAAATTATTGTCGGACTCTAAACTCACTTGTCGTCTCTCAATAGCCTGCTCCAAAAGTGCAACGACATCCTCGCCGACGACTCCGCTGCAGTTGAAACCCTTTGTCCACCGAACGAGGTGGCCCTGTGTCAATCCCGTCTGAGTAAGTGGAAAACTGAAAGTAAAGCCGAGCGGCAGAATGTTGTTTTCAAGCTTGAGATCTTTGACGAACAGGGCCAGACACTGAGCGATGTGATCGAACAGTTGCGTCCCCGTGCCGAGCATAAGACTCTGTGGTATCGCGTAAATTTTGCTCTTCATGTCGAAATTTTGACCGTCCAGGGTTATGAGAAGAACACGGAAATTCGTCCCGCCGAGATCGAGAGCGAGGAAGTTTCCCTTTTCTGAAAAACCATTTTATAATTCGTTTTATAAGCTATTTTATCCATTTATTTGCATGAATAATTATTTTTATGCTCGAACGATTTTTTTTATCCACCGAGACAGGACGGATAATTTTTTTCACTGAACTCGGCAATTCGCGATACTAGTTTTCGTTTCATCATTAGGACCAGGATCGACTTCTTACCTGTCCCATTGGGAAGATCCTGCACGTAGGTCGTGAAACACTTGACGATAGCTTCGTCGTGAGTCTCCTTCGATAGTCCTCGTTTAATCTCGTGCGACAGCCTCTGCATGACCATCCTGAGTTGGTCGTTCGACAGAACGAGGTCCTTGCAGGCATCTTTTATCTGGAAGTTGAAGAAAATGTGGATTATAGTCTTGTTTCATTTTTTTTTAATAATTCGATGACGATTGTATTTTTGTACAAATACATTGAGGAGAGTTATACACCTAGATAAGTTGAGAAACTTCATGATTCATTCATTCCCAAATTTTCAAACGCGTTTTTCTCAAAACCACGTTTTTCAAATCGGTACCCAAAATTTCTCATAGACCAATGAACCGATTGCCTTGAGGTTTTTTGTGGTTATTCTATACACCATTATCTAGTACTTGTTATAGGATTTTTTTTTCGTTACTTAGTTTTTGTTTTATAGGCAAAATAATAACTAATTTTTGGCCCAAAAACCACTTTTTGAGTTCAAACGTCCGCCATTTTGTCATAAATCGATATTTTCAAAATCGGCTATGACAAGTACTAGATTATAGTATCTAATTTCATAATCTTTTTGGTTTCTTTTTTTCAGATGATTTCTGAAGAAACGCCAGTGGGTACCGTATACGTAGACTTTTTATGACGCTCCAAGGATCACACAATATCCTTGTATATTTTTGATATTTGTGAATAGAGAAAATTAAACATATTTTTGAATGTATATACTTTTAGATAATTAAAACGCCAAACTGAAATTTCAAATAGTTTTCCTTGAAAAAATTCACAGAAATGACCTTTTTCTGGCTCCTAGGTGTATATCTCCCCTTAAATGCATATGCATGTTTATATAAATTCTATCGTTATACGATATATGTTTATACATCATAAAAATATTATAACTGTAAAATTTAAATTAACATGTATATAATGTTCAAAAAAATCAATATATATATATATATATATATCGTTTTTCTAGTAATATTTATGCTTTTTGTAAATGTTCATATGAATTATCTAGTTACGACAATTTTTTAATAAATATTGCTTTCGAACATTTAACCTTTTCGGGTTTCAACGACTGTTTCAATATATAGGGTGTCTCAAGGTGACCTGACATTTTAATTTATTAATAAAAGGTATTATTAATATTTTTATTTTAATATAAGGTACAAATATGGAGGTTATGTGTAGAACTCAATATCCGATAAATAGCCGCCTGGTCCCTGTTTGCAAACGTTCACTCTTTTTGACGAAATTTTAAATAACATTTTGGCATGATTGCGGACTAATGTCAATACTAGTGCGTCCAATTGCTTTCTTGAGCTTCGTAATGGTCTGTACAGCATTGACATACACTTTTTCTTTCGGAAACCCCAAAAAAAGATGTCCGGTGGCGTCAAATCGAACGATCTTGGTGGCCAATTCACATCGCCGCGGCGCGAGGTAACACGACCATGAAACTTCGTCTGCAATAACTATGCAGTAACAATGCAGCGTATAACAATTTCTATGCGTTGCTCGATCTTGTAATTATCCATGACTAAATCTCAATACTTCCTGATGCCAGTTGTCAAGGATTAGTATTCTATGTTAGCCACAAAAAAAATGGCGCGCAATTCAAAATATCAGGTCATTCTGACACACCCTTTATATTGAGAAGTACATTCTAATACAGTCAGTTTTTGTCGATTAGGAGAGTTCCCAAGATCCAAGAGCAATAAAGTATCTGCAATTTTTTTCGAGACAGAAAAATGTTCGTCCTCTCAAGTTCCTTCCAGATATCCGCTCGTGTGATTCCGTCATAGTGCAAGCGAGTGACGAGACGTACTACGACGACATCCCAATGATAGAACCAACGTATCATGCACACGCACACTCGCGCCTGTTGCATCGTGAAACTGTTGCGCAACAAAGCACACGAGACACACGATCGACCATACACATCATCGTAGCTGATCCAGCATCTCGCGTGCAACGCAGCTTGCGGGTGAAAACACTTCCGACAGCAACACGGCAATCATAAATTCCGGGCTCGAGTTTACACGTGAAATTAAATATTGTGGGGGACAATTTGTCGTACACAAATTATCGAAAAGTAAATCGATTAGTATATCTTGGGAATATGCATAAGAAACTGACTCGACAGACAATGAGGAAGGGAATCAATTGTCCAAACCGAAAGTTCACGAAGAGAACGATACATTGATCTGAAAGTCAATAAAAATTTTGACCTTAACAGTTAGAATTTTCGAAAAATCGATTTTTTTTTTCGTAATGTACGTGTATTTAAGTACACACAGAGACAATTTCTTGTCAATCCGGCGAATATTCTCGAGGTTACACGCACATTTGTAATGACGTGTCAGAGCATTCGAAAGTGCTTCTGAAACTTTAAACGCGTTTTTCTCAAAATTGTGTTGTGTGAAACGGCTGAACCGATCAGTCTCAATTTTTAAAACAATCTTTTCAAGTATATTTTTTAGTAATTAATCGAAGGTTCTTTCTCACCGATAAATATTTTCCATTTTATAAACAATTTAAGGCCTACATTTTTGTCAAAAATCGCTTTTTTTAGAAGCAGCCGTTTCGTCAAAAATATTTTTTTGCTTATTTCTCAGATCAATTACAAGATAATCCATTATATGAACGAAATAATTTTGGTTTATTTTACTTTTAGATGATCCAGTTCAGAGATGTCGTGCTCACCGCAAGACGCCTTTTTTTAGAGGTGCTCCCGAGATCAGCTATGGCAGCTTTCAAAATAGATATTTGTACGAATAAAGAATGTAAAAAGACAGTTGAAAGTTACCATAATATGTGTACAAATGTTTACGTTAATAGATTTAAAGGTCTTCGTAAGAAAAATTCTTGATAAATCGATCAAAAATTTAATTTAAGGCCTCCTGACTGTATATAACCCCTTAAAGGAAAACATATATAAGACAAACCGTGAAGCTCGAATATTCTTTTCGCAGAAAAGCAATCTGTCAAAAAATGACAGACAACTTGGTCCAAATACGATCGACAAATATTTCGATATTTTTTTAGTCGCGTTGATAAAATTTCGGAAAAAGCTGCGCAATTCCTCTGTGACTGTGTCTACCCCTTAAAATTCGTTTCTACCCCTTAAAAGCTCGAATATTTTTTTTTCTAGAAAAGCAATCTGTCAAAAAATGACAGACAACTTGGTCCAAATACGATTGACAAATATTTCGATATTTTTTTAGTCGCGATGAGAAAATTTCGGAAAAAGCTGCACAAGTCCTCTGTGACTGTGTCTATCGCTTAAAATACGTTTCTACCCCTTAAAAGTTCGAAAATTTTTTTTTTCCAGACAAGCATTTTGTCAAAAAATGACAGACAACTTGGTCCAAATACGATTGACAAATATTTCGATATTTTTTAGTCGCGTTGATAAAATTTCGGATAAAGCTGCGCAATTCCTCTGTGACTGTGTCTACCCCTTAAAATTCGTTCGATAAAATGTCTTTGTATCGATCGTCGAATAAAAACGCCCAGGAAAATAAATGTCGCTTCGCAGACGTGTGCTAAATGAATCTTGACGACCTTTCCGCGATCACATGCCCGGGAGCGAAATCATTTTGCACCAAGTTTCATCACGATCGTCTCGCTATACGTTTAGCAAGCAAAGCAAACTTCTGTCGGCCCATAATTGTAAATCATTTTCAAACTTTTCTGGCATTCCGTAATTTAACGTCGTTACATATCATTTATGGACGTAGTGTAAAATGACTCGCGAGAATTTAACGCGTCATTTCTTTCTGATAAAGGAAAATGTAAATTTACGAGCGCAAACCGTGTGCAAACAAGGTATATCTAGTACATACGTACATACGAACGCGGTAGAGCTCACAATGTATTACGCGAGACAAACGATTACTGCCGCAGCTTACGGTATTGCATAATAATGCATTGTATCGCGCCTAGTTTTGTTGACATCGTGACGAGGATTTATCTCGTGATCAAATGAATTTTGGGGCTACTTAGACATTCAGGGTAACTTTGACAGTTTTTGGGGCTACTTTGACAGAGCGCCAAAATACGTTTTAAATGTGTGCGCAGCGAGCCCACTTGACATTCTGTAGCGGTGGCAGGTGCAGGGAATAAACTTAAACAACAATTTGTTGTTCAAGTTCATTATAATGTTGCCAAAGTTGATTGTAATGTTTCTCAAGTTGATTTTGATCTCAATGACAATTATAAGACTCATTAAGTGTATATAATAGCACCTCAGGTACTTGATATTTTTATGTAAAATATTGCCTTAAGGGAGGGCACCACTGTAACTGCCCATTTTCGATCGTTTTCTTTGGATTTTTTTTAAGTATAAAATACATGGTCAAAAGAGCTTTTAGGTTTTATAAGGTATATATTGAAGTATATAAAAAAAAATTATTTGTCAAAAGTATACAAAATGGTGGCCCACGAACCACTATAGCACTACTGTTTTTCAGTCAACCCTCTCCGCGGCACGCAGTAGAACTGTCATAAATTTAGTCCCGGAACTAAGAGTGAAATATTTTCGTTAATTATATTATTTTTAGCAGTCAAGTACGAGGGGAATTAAAAAATAATTAAAAGAAAAATAGCGACGAGATTGAAAAAATTTAGTTTTTTTGACCATCATTTTCATCTCAAAAGTGATATATTTTTTACAATTTTCGATTCATCGAAAAAAAACGTTCGTACTTGATTGTTAAGGCAATCCAAGAAGCTACAGTTAACATTTTAAGTAGATTGGACAAAAATTGTTCGAGTTCTGCTGCCTTAATAACGATGACAATTTGATTGTAAAAAATCGTTGTTTTTCATCTAATTCCATGTATAATGCATAAAATATTACATTTTTTATCAAAATGATTCCAAAGAAACCCCACACTCGGGGCTTTTTGACACTTTAAAAAATGTATACATCAAATTTTGAGGGGGTGGTGTAGCTTGACTTTCTTATACATTTGATAGCCAAAGGACACACTGTTCTATTGGAGCAAGAAAAGTTGGTATCTAGGATGCTAAAAAAAGTTACCTACAAAAAACTTCCAAAACCGGTTCAATGTAGCCCCAGTAGTTTTACAGTAATTTTGGACACTTTTAATAGAAATTAGCTTCTTGATATTTACGCAGAAAATGTATATTCTGCAGCGCCGAAATGGTACTGTAATGTTTTTATTTCAATTTATGATGTTTCTACTTAATATTTGGCTTAATGACCTACTTTGACAAGAATATAAAATATGGGTAATTATGACGTAAAAATGATCAATAAGAGCGAAATATTTGGCATTGAAAAAAAACGAACAATTTATAGGAAAGAAAACAGACTTTTTTCATACCTACGCCATTTTGTTAGATTTTGATATTTTCGAAAATCCTACGTCATTGTACAGGAAACACCTTCCAGTTTAACGATATTTTTTCCTTTTTATGTTTCAGCGACTCAATCGACCGCAATCATGTCAGCAGTGGAGGAACTTTTTTTTGCGCCTCCGAAGGCAGCGCACAAGTCGCTTGGATTTCAATATTTTTCTATGAAAAAATTATGTAATATAGGTCAAATATAGCAAAATATATTCTTAATTTTCCGAAACATTTAATTGAGTACTTTTCTTCCAAAAATTTCCGAAAATCACCGAAATTTTCAGCGTTCACACCGGTATAGCCCCTTAATGTAATTCAGAAATATCAATTTTTATTGGGTTTCAACGATGCAAAATTCAACCTCATTCTTAAGGTACACTATACCACTTTCGACGCGCGTACCATTCATAATAACATTTTACCCCGTAATTTCCGAAAAAGACACATAATACATTCTACATAAAAATACATGAATGTAAAACCTTCGATTTTTTTTTCGTCTACCTAATCAGCTTACACGATATCATAAGGAAAAAACGGCGTAGCTGTTTCGCGAATTCTCGAAGCGTTGGGACTTTGACTCACGCTCTAAAAGATTAGAGTTTAACGCTAGTACGTCGAGTGAAGTAATCGCAAAACGCGATTTTTCTCCATCCGGACGACATTTTCAACAAAGTCAAGTGCCCGACCGATTGTCGTGAAAATTCTGTATTGGTTGAGCCCAATAGCAAACCGTACGGTTGCGTTGTTTTCGGCAAAGTGCGCATCGCGTTTTCAACGTGACCACGAATGTCCGATATATCGCCTCGACCTTCGGGGCATTTCCGCGAATCAATAATTCATCGAGACACATCATACTTAACGAATTCTTCGTTCGCAAATGTGACATTTTTCTCGCCAATTATAATATTTTATCCTGCTACCAACTCAGTATAAATGGCAATATTCTGGAATTCAAACGCGATGAAATAACGGTGTTGAAGTTTGTATCGTTGGAATGCAACGAAATAATCTTTTTTTCTCCTCCGCTCAATTTGTTTGCGACATTCAGGCTACAAATATCATTGAAATATTTTTCAAGATCCTTATTAGCCCCTTCGCGGTCACACGGGGTCCAGGGGACCCCACGCGCGAATTTGAGCCAACATTACTATAAGTTGTAGACGGCCAAGGGGGCTGGCTTGTCTTGTAAGAGTGCTCTGGAGTGTTCTTTGTAAGTACCGATTGGGATCGAACGATTCGCGACAGCAGTTTCGTCGTGACAGTCGATATGAAAAAAAATCGGCCGGGGGCTGGGGTCATTTTGACCCCCACGTGACCTGCACGTATATTTTATCGAAAAAAGCGGTATTTTTTGGTTTTCCTCGTGGTACCACTTTACGTAATGTAAGTATGAATGTGAGAGCGGTAAAAAAGAATTCTATCAAGTTTATATGGAATTACTCTGAAATGTTAATTCTTTGCGACGTCCGTTTACGTCATTTAGAACTCATTACAATACTACCTGGAAAACCATAAAACCATTTAGAATGTGCGACAAGCACAGAGTTTACGTCTGTGTCGACTGCGGGGGACAAAGTTGATTTATTTACGGTTGTTTTATATATATTTTTTTAACAATTTTGAAAAATATCTTTCATATATATTGTGTTTACATTATGATTTCATAATTTTTCGAGCCGCTATTACGAATTAATTGCTCATTTTTCACGATTATCGTTTTTTTTATTGCGAAATGGGCCCTCTTGAAAACGTCCAAACAAATTCCTTTTTTGAAACGCTCACTATGAAGCAATTTTTTTCCTCAAGGAGCTAACCAGCCACTTTAAAAACTTAGAAAACACGACACTTAAAAAAATCGATTTTTTTTGCCTTTTTCGACAATTTATACTTTCAAAAAAATCCTGTAAAAATTTCAAGGCCGTATTTTATTCATTTTATCTTGCAAAAATCGATAGTTAAATCTTTAAACGCGTTTTTCTCAAAATGAGATTTTTCAAATTTGCTGACATTGTAAGTTAGAGAGCAATTATCCGATTGACTTGACATTTGAACTGAGTACTCTTGAATATATTTACTCTACAATGACGTAGGATATTTTTGATCGGATGGAAGTTGACGATTTGGCATTGAAAAAAAAACGACCATTTTTTAGGCAAGACAACAGACTTTTTTTTCATAACTACGCCATTTTGTTGTATTTTGATATTTTTCGAAAATCCTACGTCACTGTACAGAAAATACCTTCCAGTTTAACGACATTCTTTCCTTTTTCGGTTTCAGCTACTCAATCGGCCGGAATCATGTCAGCAGTGGAGGGACTTTTTTTTCGCCTCCGAAGGCAGCGCATAAGTCGCTTAGATCTCAATTCTTTTCTATGAAAAAATTATGTAATATCGGTCAAATATGTCCAAATATATTCTTAATTTTCCGAAACATTTAATTGAGTACTTTTCTTCCAAAAAATTCCCGAAAATCATTCAAATTTTCAGCGTTCACACTAGTATAGCCCCTTAAACTATCTTATCTCAAGAGTAACACCCAAAATGTTTTTCTTTTAAAATTAAAAATTGCAAGTTATGATTTTTTAAGTGCCAAATGGCCTTTTTCAGGCATTGATGCGTTCCTGATTTTTTCCGCCATTTGAAATGTCGATAACAATATTATACTGAGAATTTCATATTCTAGAAGGTTCAAACTAATACCCTGTATTTTAATAAGCCATTCGGAACAATAGAATCAACGTGGCAATCGTTTAAATATGGTTGGGGTCACACGGACCCCATGTGACCAACCAAGTTGCTGGCCGAGGGTGTGACCTCGAAAATTTAACGATCCATAACCTAAAAATGAAAAAGACGCATGTTGTTATCGTAATAAATGTTGTTGTTGTTCTTGTTGTAATAAATGACGCATATGTCATAGTAATGAAACTAAAAAGATGAAAAAATAAATAAGGATTTTTCTTTCCATTCCAACGATGCAAACTTCAACCTCATATGAAATAGCACCAACATCGAAGAAATCAATCAAGTTACGAGACAACATAACGACAATTGTACTTGTGTCGAATAAAGAAAAATTATTTTATCTCACTGTGAAATGGATAAATATCCCAATTGGAATAACAATGGTAACCAGGCTGAATATAAGGAGTATCGTAAGTAATCACACGTGCCAACGCGAAAGTTCGGAGTCTCAGGTGAATGTAATCGACAAACGTGCTTAATGTGCTCCTCCTCCCGCCTATTTACAACCATTGTACATGTATACACTGGTGCCGAACACTCTGCCACCGAATATATTCGGGTCGAAGAAGACTCCGGGTTTTCGACGAAAACGTCGAGTCCGCTGGATCGATAACTTCTCTCCCCATATTTGAATGAAGGGATTTACCGAAGGAGGCTTCATTTGGAGGGGGGATTTACCACCGAATAACGATCGTACAAATACGATCTTCCATCCCCTCGGGCATAAAAACTAGGCCAATCAAAGTGATCGTAATAATAATAACTGCAAACAGTAGGAATTATAGTAATATCGATATTATCAGTTATGATAATAATAACCATAATGATGATGATGGTGTCGATTTTCCCAATAATAATATGAATAATAAGCACCCACTTGATTAATTCCTATTGATTATAAATGATAATCAATATGAAAAACTCCAATAATCTTCTAAAGGTATTCGGGACATTTTTTAATTTCATAACAATAATAACGCAGGATTATGAATACTTTTAGAATATTCATTTGAAAACATAATAATAATAAATGCTCGCTGATATTTCAAGTTTTGGTGATGCTGATTTATTATTGTTACAAAGTAAAAAATCGTTAGCACGACTTTCAGAATTTTAATGTTTGGGTTACTACTTCTTATTATGATTATTACTAATGATAAGTACTTCTTACTATGCACTTCTAAGTATTTCTAAGTACTCGAATGTACTTAGAAGTACAATATGTACTTCTAAATACTTCTTATTATGATTATTACCAATATTATTTTATTAATATCGACATCAGGATCCAATTGACATTACCAATATTATTTTATTAATATCGTCATCAGGATCGTCATTATTATTATTCTATACTACTTATTATGTACAGTTGTTTGAGAAATTCTCCCAATTACATTTACATTGTTTGAAAAATCATCTGAAATAATGTTGTTACCACAATCGCGATAATCAAACTCTTGCGCAAATTCCTGAACCGTGGCTTGGCGCCATAATTCCATATCAGTTTATTCTCCGCACGAGTGCACGGAGTAGACGGGTTATCAACCACAATCGAGTCGGTACAGACTATGCTGACGCAAACGGAATAAATCTTATCAACGATGCACTGACAATAATCCGTGCGTCCCGGCCATCATTCGAATCTGCACATGCGAAATCTTTTGCTAATAAGAAGCGCTGTCCTTTCTTTAAGCGAAAGCCGTACGCATAATTCAACGTATCATAAAGATGTGTCGTTCTCGGTAGGATTTTTTTGGGCGGCATTCTGTTGCGTCTATAATATGTAGTCTTAAGGGGTTACCCCCACTTGCGATTTTGAAAAAATCGATTATATTTTTATTGCATTTTTTTATGTATAAGTATCTGAGAATATGTCCTGAAAATTTCAAGTCGATCCGAACAAAATTGACTGAGATATGAGCGTTGAAAGAGAAGAATCCGTTGTGTAAACGACCGGAAATTGAAACTTTAAACGCGTTTTTCTCCTAATGGCATTTCTGAAGTCGGTGACCAAGATTACTCGAACACTAATGAACCGATCTTCTTGAAATTTTGCAGGCTTATTTAATACATAAAAATGTAGTCTTTAATCGTTCGATTGTTTTTTTCGAAAAAAATGGCCGTTTTATAGCCAAAAAACGGCCGTTTTTTTCGTTAAAATCGAACCATTAACTTTGACTGTCCGCCATTTTGTGAAAAATGAATATTTTTTAAAATCCTTCGATTAAAGACTAGTTTATACTTATATTTGACTAAATCCATCAATTTTTTTTCAGATGATCCACTTCGCCGCAATGTTGGTCACCGCAAACCGTGTATATAAAAACATTATTTCATTGACGGCCATTTGCCACTAAACAATGTAATATTTTTCAATAAAAAAATTACTGAAAGTTCTTCAAGATGTGATCTTTAAAATGGTATATTGATCGATTAAAAAAGTTTTGTAGTTTCATTTTTAAAAATTCATGAAAAAGGCCTTTTTTTGCGCTACAAGTGGGGGTAACCCGTTAAGGTAGTACCTCCACAGAAGAGTTGAATGAAGCAATCGTTGAAATTTGACATATATGTTATTCGATACATTATCCAAACATCTGTGCAATTTGAATAAGGTCGACAACCCCATACCTGAGATATTTACACTTAAAATTGGCTCGGTTTACACGTAACAAATGCGTTATGATGAGCAAACAGAGCATCATTAATTCTACCGTCAAAACTAAAATTAAGAAATTGATGAAAAACGAGGATAAGCTAGAGTAAGATATCACGAGTAATGTGAAAAAAATGAGAATGATTCAACATCTAGCTTCCAAGATATAACCATGAGAAGCCCTCACAATTTTGGTGCAAAGCCTGGGGAAGCCTGGAAAAAAAACAATTGGGGCAAAGCCTGTACAGTCCCGGCGAAAAGTTTACTGGCAATGGTAGATCAAAAATACAATATAAAATATATTTTACGGCAATAAATGATATCCATCGTATTATCTACTAGTACCGAGTCAATGTTGCGTAGTTTTTAATTTTATTTATTACTAATTAAACCAATTATCAATCTTTTAAACATGAACATGGTATGTAAACTTTTGGTTGAGATTATCGGAGAGGAACTACCTCAAAAATCTGAATTTATTCATAAGACTAGAAATTAGCGAATACTTTAAAGCAAAATTGTTACGAGCAGGGTAAATAAATTCGTTTTGGAGGAAAGTAAAAAAAATGGTCTCTTAATTTGACACGATACAGGTCCGGTACAGTCTAGACGAAATTTCAAATATTAAATAATAATATCGACAAAAATGATATTATTATCTTATCGATGTACGAGAAATATTTAAAATATTGATTTATTATTTTACAATAATAATAAATCACGATCATGAATACTTTTAAAATGCAAATTTGAAGAACACGACGACAATATCAAATGCACATGAATATTTTAAAAGTAATCATCATACTGATTCATCATTGTGATTAAACGATTCTTTTCAAGACTTTCGTGACTTAGAATATTAATAGATATTTATTATTATTATGTTCAGTGAAAAATCTCAACATTATCATGTCAAATATTGATAATTATCGGTGTTTGTTGTTTAACAAATAACAGATAAATTGGCAAACTTTTCAAAAGTCATCGAGTTTCAATACGATTTTGCATTTACGCGCCTACCTATATAAGGCTATGGAACACTCTAATCCTAAAACGAGATTTTTATCGCACCCTCCTTATCGTTCGTTGCGAAACGTTAAATTCTCCCGGGATTTTTTTCTTCGCCGTCGCAACTCCCGAATACCGTCCGAAGTTGCCCGACTCGAGAGAGCGCGTGCGGTGGCATTGATCCAGGTTGACGTCATTGCGAACTCGAGACACACCCGGCGTACGAGCCAATGCCGTGGCTGGATCGAGTATATGAATGGAACCGAGCGAGAAAGATCATCTCGCCCTATCTCTCTTCCTGCTCTGCTTTCGCTCCCGCACACGCACCCGGCATTCTCGCCTTTTCACAGGGTTCGTACTGGGGGAGCAGTGCGGAAAAAAAACCGGCTCGACGGGTACGCTTCTCCCTCGTCTATCGTCCCATCGGTCTCTCTTCCGGACACGTGTGGGCAAAAATATGCAGAAGAGAGAGAGAGAGAGAGAGAGAGAGAAGGAGAAAAGGACGTATGAAAAAACATACTCAACTGAAAGCTGGAGAGTACTTCGTCTCGTAAATACGTTTGACTCTTTGAAATACGTCTTCCATTGTCGGGCGGTAAAACTCAACATTCCAAGTAGTTACTGTTAGTTGTAGACAGACCGTACAAATATACTTCCAATCCCAACAATAACGGATTATGTCTAGTTGTAACTATCGAATACAGCTCATTTTTGGGAATTAAAAAAAAAGAAAATCGCTTTTTAAAAAATGATAAATTTGTACAAGAATTAGGTATTTGAAAAAGTATCATCTGAAGAACACTCTGTAATTTTTCTGAGTAAAAATATTTAAATGTAACCGATTTACAGCCGATGTTCGAGAAAACTCACAAAAACGTCTTTTCAGGCCCTTCCGAACCAGATTATTTAATGTCCAAAGATCAAATAGATTTCGTTACTATTAGGTTGGCACATAAATAATGAGCTATTCGTCTGGACCTATACTACAGCTCATATATGCCTAATTGAAGGAATCCGCGAAGGTTCAAATAAAAAAATTGCGCGTGTTCAAAGTGAGTCTCGATTTGTGCGAGAAAATGGGCTTTTTTTGTTCGTCAAATCGAAAGGATGCATGGGGAAAAAATCTTTCGATCAAATACTATATTTTTACATCTAGAAAAAGCCTTAAAAATTCAGAAAAATCAATACAGTAGTTTTTGCGATATTTTGCTCACCGAATTTGAAAACGTACTTTCGAGAAAAAAAAGCGTTTGATGTTTCGAGCAATGTTCCGAGCGGTCCGACGGGGGTCAACGTAACAGCCTATAAATCTGTCAATTTCGATCCGATGATGTTGAAATTTTCAGGGAACATTCATAAGACGATCTATCGTCAAAATATTATGGTTTTGAAAAAAGTGATTTTTCGACTCTTACAACTAAGCATAACCCCTTAAAGTGCTGCGGCAAAGTTCTAGGAATATTTCCAACGATTCTTCATTATGATTTATTACGCGCTATTACGATCCCATCTCATTGGAGTTCATTGTTTCGACGTGATGACAATTACGCGATAGCTCGTCCACCACAATGTACTATTTGTTTGGCCTCTCTCTGCATGTATCTATATGCAAAACTCATTGACGGCTCTTCTCTCCATTTTTAGTGGAAAGTTTCGCGCAAGAAAATGTTTTTACACTTTTCTGGGGCGTTTTGTCAAGTACCGGAAATTCTTTTAGGAAATTACACAAAATATTGGCAGTCGATCATTCCAATGAAACTATCAGTAGTGTATGAAATATTATTGAAGCATTTCACTTTCTCAGCATCGAATAGAGATATATTTTGATGATTAGAAAAAATGTTGGTACACAAATGACGATGAATTTTTCCGAATGAGTGTCGCAGCAATAATAATTTTGTGAACGGTTCAGATTATCTGCGATTCGCAGTGACGGTAAAAAAAGGCGTTTGCTTCAGGCTACTCTACTCGGGTCGCTAATTCAATTATGCAATTGGTAAAATAGATCGAGAGGAAGGGGCTGTGCAGAGGCGGTATCAATTGGTATTTAATCTCAGAATTTCATAGTGACGATCTCGCCTTACTGCTATGGTTTGAAACATCGAATGTTCCTGCGTTTTTTCGTCTGAAATTAATCTTTTGCCTCATCTTTATAAGCTATTATTAATAATAAAGATTTACCAATAAACGTATTCGAATAATAAAGAATAATTTTTCGTAACGCCAATTTCCATAACTTATTGGTCCTGATGAAAACAATTTGCAAATATATGCCACGTAATTTTATCGAATTTTTATAAATGATTGACAATTCATTGTTTTTGTATAATTCATTATCGAATAAGAAATTTTAATCATTTCTATCCGCCAGCTCGATTATTGCCTTGGTCCTATCGACGTGAATAAAGTTATTTAAAAACAAATTCTTTGCAACATTGTTTTCTTTGGCTCATGTACTATTTTACAATGCTACTCATTCCGTTTTTTTTACAATGATTGATAATTCTATAATATTTTACAGTGACATGGATTCGGAAATTTTTCCACGCTTGATAATTCATTGTTTTTGTATAATTAATTATCGAATAAGACATTTTTATTTTTCCGGAAATTTTTCCACGCTTGATAACTCATTGTTTTTGTATAATTAATTATCGAATAAGACATTTTAATCATTCCTTTCCGCTGCTTTAGTTATTGCCTTTGTCCAATCGACCGACGTAATTAAAGGGATAAAAAATAACAATAATTTTTTGGGCAAACAACGCGGTTTTTTTGGCTCTCGTATTATTTTACAATGCCATTTATTCGAATTTTTTTTATAATGATCGATAATTCTATACTTCTTTACCGTGACACTGATTCGGAAAATTCAAACAATGATTGATAATTCATTGTTTTTGTATAATCAATTGTCAAATAACCAAGGTTATTGCCTTGGTCCAATCGAGCGATGTAAATAAAGTGACTTAAAGAAAAACATTGTTTGCAATAGTTTTTTGTGCAAACAACGCGGTTTCTTTGGCTCTCGTACTATTTTACAATGCCGTGTAATTCTCGATGCTGGCACTAAAACCGATGCCCTCGTGAACAACGAGCCTCGGGTGCCCGATCGATCACTGCTCTCTCTCTGTCTCTCCGTCTCGCTTCAACCTCGTGTTCGTACGTGAATATGCTCTCGATTCTCAAACGTTTCCTTCTTCCACGCAGCGAAGCTTATGCGCGCGCAAAAATCGTCCTTCGTCCTCGACCCGAGGGTCCTTCACCTCGTTTCGTGCCGGAGAATTGCTCCGACACGTGTCATAAAATTGAACGATAAAATAAAAATGAAAAACGTCAAGAAGGAGCGAGGCCCAAAGCTCACGGTTAATGCCCTGCGGTGATACTCGCGCCGCCTCACGAGCGCCACACGTCCCCACTTTCTCCCTATCCATTTATCTCGTCCTTCATCACGAGGGAACACGATATAGGAGAAGGGGCCACCCGAAAAGAATCAACGATTTTTTTTATCGCACCATTGATGCATAAGAGGTTCATCTGCGATATTAAATTATGCATCGCTCGAATGCAACGGAAATAATTTTCTTTGCATTGTCCAAATTTCTTCACGAATTCAGGCTACGAAAATCTTCCAAATATTGTCGAGGTTCTCTTTTTAAAGACTCACAATCCAAATTTGCAAGGACAGATTTTTGTTGCATTTCGACGATGCACATTTCAACACCGTGCGCTTTTTCGCGAGTATTTTAACTTCAAATTCTCGTAAGAAATCATTTACCCGCAATTTAAAGCCAGCGGGATCGTAAAATCAGTGGATTTTTTAATCAATCAACCCCTCGATTACTACGGTCATTGGCGATGATTTATCATTTCTTCATGGAGGAGTGAAATATATTTGGCAGCGCAAAAATTAATTTTCGCGTAATCGTGCGAACGGAATTCTTACCTCGGGCTTCACGAGGTGGTTCGTCCTCATTGGCGTGGTCTTCATTTTTTGTTTCTCGATTATTTGCCCCACCGCGTCAGATTGAAATCTCCACTTTGGTCGAAAATTCCCCGAAATATCAGCTGTCAAACTGTCTCTTCGCGATAAAGAGAATATTCACTCGTCGACACCGAAACGACTCTCTACACAAACATATATATATATATATATATCTACAGTGTGCTCCGAAAAACACTCTCCGGTTCTACATACACGTATGTACGTATATCGAAAGCCGGCTCGTGAAATTACGCATGCACGCACCGCAACACACCGGCGCTCTTTCTCCCTCTCGTTCTCTCGCGAGTGTGTCAACGTCCAACCGTCCGACGTGTGCGATACTCGAAAAATATCTTTCGCGTATCGTCGTTACACAGACCAGCGCTAAAATTCCCCTTTTTTTCTCGTCCTTGTCTCTTTTTTTTGCGTTCGCCGGTATCGAACTACGGAATCGTTTTTTTTTAATTAAGATCGCACAGCCAGGGAGGATTCAATTTTCTCGCTGTGACTTTGATGACCGGGCCGTTGCGTACGTAGACCTCACGTTACACATGCACATGGAAACACTCACACGCACGCACAATTAATACTGTCGTGTTTTATTTAACCGCTTGTATGTGTAAATTTATGTATATATATATATACACGTGCGTATATAAGTGCATATATATGTTTGTACGTATGTATGTAATGGTTGTTGCGCGAATGTAAGTTGCCGGATTTCTGGGTGCGAGAGCCGCGAGCCCACTGAGTTTTATATCGCGACTGGCGTCGTCGCGGTGCAGGAGGACGCCATTGCCATTCGCGACTTACTTCCGCGCCTCCGTGCTACTGGGTGGGGGGAACCCCTCTCTCTCTCTCTCTCTCTCTCTCTCTTTCTCCCTCTCTGTCTCTCACTCTCTCTCTCCTTCTCTCTCCCTCTCCCTCTCTCTCTCTCTTTCTCTCTCTCTCCCTCTCCCTCTCGCTCCCTCTCCCTCTCCTTTCCTCTCTCTCTCTCTCTCTCTCTCTCTCTCTCTCTCTCTCTCTCTCTCTCTCTCTTTCTCCAGATCCCCGCGGGCTCTCGTACCCACGAGGTGAGGCGATGCCCATATACCTCCGTGTCAAAGAGACACCGCCACACTCCAGTAGCCTACACGACATACAACCTTTCTATCCTACACGTTGAACCCTCGGAATACGCGCGAGACTATCGCTCACGCACGCACACACGCGCGAGGGATGCGGAGAAACACACGCTGAATCGAGGCCGTCCCCGCTTCCCCTGAGACGCCATTCCCACCAACTGAAATATCATGCGCACTCGGGAAGTTTGCGCCGCCGACCGACGACGCCTGGAGGCTCGTCACCGCGGTTTCAAGGGCGAATAAGGTCACGCGATTACGACAAGTCCTTTCGCGATTTCGCGGGAAAATTTCGCGTACTCGCGAAAGGGCACGTTGCGTCAGGTTCCCGGGGGAATTTCGGGTATCCGCAGGCGTGAAACTCGAGGGGGGGACTCGGTGAGGTTCGATCGAAGGCGGGCGTTTTCGTTGAACTCTTACTTCGTATGGGGGAGAGGAAAAAGTATCGCTTATTGACAGGAATAAACTGACAGCGCTGTTGGGGGATTTTTATTTTATTGTGGGGGTTATGGGGGTTAGGAGATACGCTGCGCATCAATAATTGATGTTGAAATTTGCATCGTTGGAAGGTGGCGGGAATAGATTTTTTTTGAATGCCCACTTCATTTTTTTGCCTAGTTTGGGTTGAAGTCTGTGGAATGGTTTTCGGGATCGTCGTGTGAGGTCGAAAACATAAATCTGCAAGAAAAGATTTTCGATGATAAGTAATGAAAGTGAAGATAGGGTTGGAGTTTGCATCGTTGGAATTCAACGAAAACTATTGTTAATATTCTTATTTTCATTGTTATCTGAAATCATATTTCGCGGATTTACTTCGAGGATTCCTAAATGAGGATCCAAAAAATGATTGCGTGATTCTCACAGCTCAAGTCTGTTTGAGGAAATTTGGGAAATGAAAGTCTTATTTTCATTGATAACTGAAATCATATTTTGCAGATTTAGTTAGCCGATTGCAATATAAGAATCTCAAAAATGTTTGCGTAATTCTCGCAGCTCAAATCCGCCTGAGGAAATTTGGGGAATTAAAAAAAAATGTTTCGTCGCATTCCAACGATGCAGACTTCAACGTCACGATTAAAGACACAATGAAACATTTTCGTTGCATTCCGACGATGCAATTTTCAACACTGTATCAACAATCCGTTTGTTCGATTCAAATCAACTCTCCGATGGATTTCGTCAGTGTCTTTACCAATGCGAATTTCCTTAATGTTGAAAATCAAAGAAATGTTTATTTCCTCAGCGACGATTTGATTCCGGAATCAAATACAACGGGTTCTTTTTTTCGACAACCATCATAGAGGAACCAGGCTACAATTTGGTAGCTTCGAAGAAAGATTATTCCAATGAACGACGTTTGGTTCACACGGTTAGAATTTCTTTCGCTCACCCCGGCGAGACCATATTGCACAATGATGACGAAACTTTCGATCCAAACTTTCCTTTCGAATGATCGGCTAGTTTTATCGAAATTGCCAGTGCAGTTGAAGTTTTATTGTTGGAAAGCAATAATAAATCTTTGTTTTTTTTACATAGCCCAAATTTATTCGCACATTTTTAGTTTAAGGGATCATCACAGTGTAATAGGTCAAGAAATAGCTGAATTTCGCAATTTTTTTTTCGATGGTTAAAATACGCTAATCAGTCTGATTTTTTTCTGTTAAATCAGAGCAGTCACAAAGAACAGAAAATACATTTTTGAACGTTTATTTTGATTTTTTTTACATTTTTTAACGGTTAAAAATGTCTTCGAAAAAAGGAGTCCTCACGGTGTGGCCGAAAATATTATCTGAAACAAATTTTGTAAAAAGATTATTAATCAATATGAAAGCCGCTATCTTGCTATGGAAGTTTTTTAAAAATCAAAATTGACAAAATGGCGGCGGTTTGAAAGAAAGTATCGAATTTAGCCCACTCTTGTGAGAGTTTTTCGTTAAAAAAAGATATGAAGATTTAAAAAAAGCTTCCATAGCAAGATAAAAAATGGCGTGAAGAAGGTTGTGTCAAAATTTGAGACGGGTAGCTTGGAAACTCCTGCTTTGAGAGTGTACACGAAGGTGCCCCAAATTTGAGCTATATTTTTTCCTTTTTCTCACCATCCAATTATCTCCATTAAAGAAAAAAAAATTGTCGCGAAATCTGCGAGCGGTCAAAAAATATTTAGATGTCGCTAAAGCTTCCCAAAACTGCAACTTTTCATTAAAAAAAAAAACGATTTTTTTTTCGTTCACTTCTCACTTATGAACTTTACGCTTCATAATTTTCTCGCGAAAGCTCTAGCCGGCCAATGAATATTTAGTGGTCGCTCAAGAGCTTCGAAATTTCCAATTGTCGCGAATTTTTTTTCTCTTCTCACTCATAAACTTAACACTTTGTAAAATGTTCAAAACAATTAATCCTTTTTTTCTTTAGAAACGGATTTTTTAAATTTACCTCATCCTTATACCGTTAAAACAGGGGATCTATAATTTTGTTTACGGACAAGAGCTTTAGCGAATTATTTTATGAGAACAAAGATTATAATTCTTGGGTTAGTAGTGTGAGGTAACTTTGAAAAATCTGTTTCTAAAGAAAAACCATTAATTGTTTTGAAAATTTTACAAAGCGTCAAATTTGTGAGTGAGATGAACTAAAAAATTGGCGAGAATCGAAAATTTCGAAGCTCTTGGCGCTAAATATTTATTGACGCATCGAGCTTTGGGACCGTCCATATATTACGTCATCGATTTTTGCTGATTTTTACCCCCCCCCCCCCCCCCCCCCGAAATCATCCTATCCTTCATATCGTTGTAATCAAATTATCGTTACCGTCATCTAACGACCAGACCCCGCCCCCTCTATTTTAAAATGACGTAATTTATGGACGGCCCCTTTCGCGAGGTTAATTTAAAAATTAAAAGCGTAAAACTCATGGGTGAGAAGTAAACGAAAAAAAATCGATTTTTATGGAAATTTGAATTTTTGGGAGGCTTGAGCGACCTTTAAATATTTTTTCACCACTCGCAGATTTCGTGACCATTTTTTCTCTCTTTAAAGAAGATAATTGGATGGTGAGAAAAAGGGAAAAAAATCGAGCTCGAATTTGGGCCACTAGTGTACACCATTAAAAAAAACGACATTTGGAGAAAAACGCATTTAAAGTTTCGCGTATGGAATTTCCATATAAATTGTCTACTTACGATCAATCGGCGATTCTAGGTCCATATTTATAACCGTCTGTACTATCGGATAATGCAAAAAAAAATTAATTTTACACTGTGTTTTAATTAATTTTGTTGTGTTTTAATAAAAAAAAATAATTTTGATTTCAAATTTCAAATTCAAATTCAAATTTCAAATTCAAAAAAAGAAAATAATTTTGATTTCAAATTTCAAATTTTGATTTCAAATTTCAAATTTCATGATTAATAAAAAAAAAATTTAATTTTTTAATTTTAATTAATTTTGTTGTGTTTTAACAAAAAAATAATTTTACCCTTAATAACCGTTGTTATTCGTCCACGTGATCTCGCATTTTAAAGTCTGCGTCCTGAATCAGGAGGCTGTTGATCCCAAACTTTGCCACCGAATTCGGAGCAACGGATCTGCGACTCGGTGCTTTGATAAAAACACTCAAAATACGGAACCAAGAAAGGAGAGTACGCAAGTTCGTGACTCGGCAGATATGTCAAATCGGTCATTACGTGCCGACTCCACGTTGACTGAAACAAGAGCCCGGTCGATACCGGCATTATCGTTTTTTTTCTTAATTTTTTGGAGCTCGCCAAGTTCCGAAATTCGATAATTCGGTTCGGGCAGACGTGTGCGTGTGTCAGAACGAGACGAGACGAGAAGCGAAAACGTAATATCACGCAACGTTGAAATTTCGAAAGCTGACGCAAGGAAGGCACGTCGGTTGCCGACCGAGGGTCCGTCCACCGTCGAGGACGACGATTGGCTCGTTCCGAGAGGCTCGTGTACGCGGTCGATCCTTTCAAGATGACGTCACGACTGGCTGTACATCGTCAGGTCTTCACGGAGCGCAAAGCAGGCAGATATTTAACCCCAACACTTTGCTCCCTGATAACCTTCCCCTCACTCAGTTTTTTTCTTCGATTGTTGATCTTTAATTTGTTATTGACGCTGTTTATCTCTGACCTTGGTCCAAAGATCCAGGGTCTCAATGACCATTTATCTTTGTCGTTTTATCTGACTCACTCCGTATCACTTTTTTCCTGCGCTTTATCTTTTTGTCTTTTTCCGACCTGCCTACATTACGCACTTTTTTTCGGTAATCTTTGACCCGAGGTCTCCGTGGAATTCGGAATCGCTTATCGCACTTCCGGATTGCGCGTTCTCGGCTTGACAAATTTTCGGAGCGACCCACGGTCGCGAACTTCCGCAATCTTCGGGCTCTGTAGCGAAGAGCGATTTTGAAAATATTATACTCTATTGTAAAACTTGATAATTTGCAAATATTTGTGACGAAATTGGCAATTGTTAGGTTGGCAAGAAAGTCTATGCGTTTTGTGAGCAAAAATAAAATTAAAAAGTAGTCTTGAAAAGAGTGATTAATTTTAGAATAAAGATTTATGAGAATAGAATTAATTATTCATTTCAAGACGCCTGTTTTATTTTATTTTTGGTGGTGAAAAGCAAAGACTTTCTTGTCAACCAATATTTTCGACCTTTTTTTATAATTGTAATGTGTATTTTCGTACAACTCCGAACTAATTTGATATTACTATCTGTTATTTATAAAGGTAATATATATTTCCGGCTGTTCAATGAACCCTCAACCAGTAGGAGATTTTTTTTTTTTATTAACCCCTAACTTTTTTAAATGTACTCTTCAATGGATACGAGGGAGAACTGCTGATAAGGGAAAATGCCCCGATTGATAAGAGAAAGTCTGTTCGACTTTGAACTCATTGTCAAGGCGTTGGTATGCAATTATATCTACAGAACTATTTCTGTCGCATTTTTTTAAAATCCCCCCTCCCTACATGTTCGCTTTACTGAACCCTCGCTTCATAAACCAATCTCATTGAGTTTGTTACTGCATCGCAGCAGAAATTTCGTCATTGGTTTGCAGATTGGTCATTTTAAATTCGATTTTGTCTCACATTTGTCATCGTTAATTCAATTTTCTCATCGATGCGATGACAAAGCGAGTTATGGACGAATTATTACTTTGCGTTCAAATGCTTTGTCTTTAGAGAGTTCAAACACAGTTGAGATTCTTCGCGACGTTTGCGCTTCTTTATATGTCGTTCCATCATGCATTCGTCACTACTTGTTTGTACCTCGACCTCGTTGATTCGGAGCTAATTTTTTGGTCACCTCTGTATATAAAATAGATCAGCTTTGTCGATTCTCATCAACTCTCTTTTATGTTTCTCACACTCCTTCAATCCCGGGGCTTCGGTACTTGGCGCCAGATTTAATTTTACCACCGATAAATCAATTGATCAGGACGTATTGCTATAAAGAAAGAGCTGGGTCGAAAAGGAGATGTCAATTTTTCGCAAAAACAAATTCAACGATACAGTCGTTTTCCATGCAAGATTAGCAATGTTGTTCACTATGGGCCTGGTATCGATGATTTCATGTAAGTTGACAAATTTCATGATTTATCCATTCCCAAATTTTCAAACGCGTTTTTCTCAAAACCACGTTTTTCAACTCGCTACCCAATTTTTTTTTGAAAATCATTGAACCGATTGTCTTGAGCTTTTTTGTGGTTATCCTATACACCATTATCTAGTACTTATCATAGGATTTTTTTCCGTTACTTAGTTTTGTTTTATAAGCAAAATAATAACTAATTTTTGGCCCAAAAACCACTATTTATGTTCAAACGTTCGCCATTTTGTCATAAATCGATATTTTCAAAATCGGCTATGACAAGTACCAGATTATAGTATCTAATTCAATAATCTTTTTGGTTTTTTTTTCAGATGATTTTTGAAGAAACCAGTGGGTACCGTATACGCAGATTTTTTACGACGCTCCAAGGATCATACAATATCCTTGTATATTTTTGATATTTTTAAATAAAGAAAATTAAACATATTTTTGAATGTATATACTTTTAGATAATTAAAACCCCAATCCGAAATTTCAAATAGTTTTCCTTGAAAAAATTCACAAAAATGACCTTTTTCCGGCTCCTAGGTGTATATCTCCCCTTAATAATTCAATTTTACGCGAAAGTGAGTAATCGGGTTGAGTGGAAGACAAGTCCTAATGCAATTGTAGCCGGTGGCTGTAGTTTCTTTTTTTCGAAGCCGGAGCATCGGGTATCGGATTATCTGTAATCAGCGCTTCTTTTTCAGATCCGATGGAATTCGGTGGACGCGTGAAACGTAGAAAGAGAATAGAAAAGTCAAACTAGACGCAGGATAGTTCTGTCTTGGAGGTTCTAAAAATACACTGAGTTGGAGCCTGTTGGACAGGTTGACTATAATTTCGGTAAAAACCCTCGTTAATAAATCTGAGAAGCTTACGCACAAAAGATCTTATAAATAAACAATTGCAATTTTGAAAATATAAAAAAAAAACAATATCTCGAATCCACGGTAAACAAATAATTAATAAATGTCGGTCATTCGTCTGACGAAAAATTTGTGTTTGCCAACGTCTAAAAAATCCCACCAGCTGAATGCCGTCATTTCAAACACGCAATGACCTCTTTTTATTTATAGCCCTCGAAAAAGAAGAGAAACGTCACTCAAAAGCGCAAAATAGCAAGATCGACTAGATCCGAGCTTTCGTACGTTCGTGCTGAAGAAAAACTTTCTAGACATCGTTTCGATTTATTCAATTGAAGATTGTTGTTAAAAAAAAAGTACAAAAAAATGCGGCGTTGAAAGAAAAGGCGTATCGAATAATGGATAAGAGGCAATAAGACGAAACTTTGAGTTATTCGTTATAGATTGAATAGAATTAAACTTATGGATGAGATTCGATGTTACGTCGAGCCAGGATCAATATTTGCACTATTAATCTTTGGATTCGCATCACACATTGGATCTTTCAGATAACCGCTGTTGCGCGACTGCCGACATGTCCTCGTTAACGTGTCGTACCCTTTCTCCCTGTCTGGCCGCTCGCGAACGAGGATCCGAGACCAGGAATAACGTCATTCACGGGTATTCTAAAAAGACCCGCGCGCTTTAAGACTCACGTGATTTTGCTCACGCGTCTCCGTACGTGCTTGCTCGCACGTTCATTCCTTCGTTCTTACATGTAAATATGCATGGACGAAATATACGATGATTCCGTGAAAAAGAGAGATTCGAGATTTAAAATCATTGTGGTATTGAAGTTTGCATCGTTGGAATGCAACGAAAATTCTTTATTTTTTCATTTCTTCATTTTTATTACTATCCAAAGCCTTTCTGTCCGACTTTAGGTTATGGAACGCTAAAAAGGATGTTCGCAAATGTTCCAGTGATTGTTGTAGCCAAAAAGCGCGGAAAAAAATTGGGTAATGCGAAAAAAAAAATATTTTCGTCGCATCCCAACGATGCAAACTCCAATACCATAAATGATTCTTCGAATATGGATTTATTTAGGGTATGCGTGCGAGAGATCGAAGTGAAAAGTTACATCATTGGAAAGCGTTTTCTATTTTTTCATTCCTTCATTTTTATTATTATCCGAAATCTTTTTTTGCAGATTCAGCTTGTAGATCTGTAATGAGAATCCTAAAGATTCTTCGGATAATTCGCATGACCTTAAGGTGGTCCTATCGCTTCACACTAGTCATACCACTGAGCGTACCTGAGACTTGTACAATTTATATTTTTATAATATACGAAAAAAAGTTATGATAATTAAATTTTCCATGTGTAAACTGTTTAATGAATGTTCACATTTAATTAGGAAAATGAAAAAATAGTTATTTCAACGATTCGCGCAGTATTTCTATGTTTGATATTTGGCAATATTGGTTCTATCTCCGTCTCTTTTTACTCAACCAGGCGAGTTTATCCTTCATGCTTTTCAACGTCGATCTGTCGAAACAATGTCAGGTGCGGAAAATATAAAGCATTGTATTCGGGCCACAACTGGTAAAAAGCGTGGGAAATTTTGTGTCCGCGAAATATGTCGGTTAAAAATGAAATATGTTTGGAAATTCGAATGAGTGAGATGAGGTTAGGAATAGTCCTAACCTCATCTCACTCATTCGAATTTCCAAGGCAACAGCTGACTATAGAGTCAGCTGTTGCCTTGCTGTCACGTCTCTCTGTCGTAGCAAGTGGTAATAAATCCAATACCGGAAGTTCAAATTAAACTTGATGTTAGATGAAAATTAGGTCAATAAGCATCGTTTTTTCTGAGAGCACTGGATTACTACAAGTGCTTAAGTATGTAAATCTAATTATTTTTAAGAATCTGACGGACTTCCATTATTATATACACTTTTGTAGCGACCGGAAATTGGGCCTTTGTATGTCGTCTCGAAATTCCTTCACAAAAATACGCAATTTTTCATATTTCTTTTCTCTGTAATTAGGTCGATAAACGATCCTGAAATTTTAAAGAGTCGATTATTAAAATATTGAGTGAAGCTCAAACAAAAAATTATCGAAATCCTACGGATTTTCGCGGCGATAGGACTGCCTTAATCTGCCATAAAATGTGTCTTATACGAGGGAATTCATTTTCATTGCACTCCAACGATGCAAACTTCGATAGTACAGGCTGAGAAAATATGACTCGAGTGCAGCAAGAAAAAAGTTTCCACGGAGGTAGCTATAGATCTTTTATTGGGGTAATTTAACTCTCAAACTAAATTACCGTTTGATTCCTCTGATACGTTTGTTGGACTTGAGAAAATGGCTATATTTGATTCAGGCTGAGCTCATGAAATGAACTTTCCCCTGATTCTAACTCTAACGAAATTCTCTATTCGATTAAAGAAACAGTCCATCGAGGAATTTCATCGAGTAAAATAAATGGAAAAGAACACATATTTGCTAAACGATTTGTTGCATCTTCCGTGATTCAATCAAATGAATTGATTCGACCAAAGGGTTCCCATACTACTGAACATAAATTGAAAGCTTCTTAAACCGAGAATCAAGTTTTTTTGTTGTTCAAATCAAACATGCCGTAACGAAGAGAATCCACTCGACAACCATTTGCTGAATTCCATTGTGACTCACAAGGGGACACAGTACGGCAGTCGGATTTTTGTAATTTTTCGTACTCATGGTACGCGAAGTTCAGAGATCGAATATTAATATCCCAAAGCAGTTCGACGCCATATTCAGAAATTTTCGAGAAAATTGACTTTGAAGTTTTCGAGCGCACTCTTATCCCACAAAGATGCAACGATATTCGAACCGGGCTCGTGGCGTACCCGGTAGCGCTCGAGTCTAGTAATCGCGGGGTCGCTGGTTCGAGTCTCACTTCGATTTTTTTTTTTTTTCATTTTTTTTTTAATTCGCATACCTCCGTCATTTAAATATCCCGATAAATTTTTGTTGTATATAATCACATAGTATATATAATTAATATAATATGTCTATATATGTTTATATATGGACAAAATCCATATATAGTTATTTATGTACAAAATTCATTTTAGTTATACATAATTATATATTTTCTCATATATGATCATATATTATTTATATATAACAATAGGTGATTATTTATAAAAAAATAAATAAATAATCCCGGGATAAAAATCATAAAATCTATGCTAATTCACATATATGTAATTATAATTGTCAATGATAAATGCAAGTCTTATTTTTGATTATCTCTTGCTTGAAATTGCGAATAGGCGACGTAAAAATATCCAGTAATAATATTTACATAAACTCCCTTGTAGATTAATTGTTGCCCCTGGTGTTCGTATGCCTACAAGAAACAACAGGTTCATTTGGTCCCAGAGTTCAAAAATCGATCGACGACTACCTAAAAAAATACGGAAACGTCGTAGTCACGTCATCGAAATCGGGAAAATTGACTACAAAGTTATACAAAGATTTTTTAATCAACGTTTTGAAACCCTGGGGAGGCCAAACCTATACCGTGATGTACAATGAGGTGTTTCGAAATGACAGGCGTCTGCCTACTTGCACGGTGCAGGTAATTCCACCAAAATGCAACCTTGTGACGTGTATTTTTACCGCCAAGTAAAAAATTTCATAAAGCGTCTGCAGAATTGCGCCTATCTGATTGAACAAGGACGTGAAATTAATGATAGAGAAGATTGCATAAAAATTCATTCTATTGTTCATCATCAGTTGTCTTCTCCGGTCTTCAATAACATGATCAGATATGCGTGGTTTGCTTCGAAACTTTGCGATCAAAGAGAAATCTTCATGAACGTGAATGAAGTTTGTTTTCCGATCGATGTATTGAAAAAAAATTGCGAATGTAACAATACAGCGTTTGTACGGTGTGCGAGATGCCGTGAAAATTACTGTTTTCCTTGTTTTTACGATGGTTATCACTCTGGCTCGTGTAACATTACACCCGATGTATAAAACAAACGAATACAGACCGAATAATAAAGTATTCAATTCCTTACCCGACGTTTTTCATTTTCATCCTAAAAATGTTGTTGGTTATAAATATTGATACTTGAAAATGTATGTTTATAATGAAGAGATAATTAAAAATATGACTTGCGTTTTTTCATTTTAAAAAAATGAAAAAAAAAAATGAAAAAAAAAAAAATCGAAGTGAGACTCGTTCCAGCGATCCCGCGATTACTAGACTCGAGCGCTACCGGGTACGCCACGAGCCCAGTTCGAATATCGTTGAATCTTTGTGGGATAAGAGTGCGCTCGAAAACTTCAAAGTCAATTTTCTCGAAAATTTCTGAATATGGCGTCGAACTGCTTTGGGATATTAATATTCGAGCTCTGAACTTCGCGTACCATGAGTACGAAAAATTACAAAAATCCGACTGCCGTACTGTCCCCTTGTCAGCGCTGGTCTTCACTCAATTTTCAACAGCGACGTCGGAAAGTATTCCACATTACTCGCGTCATTGATTGGCGTTTTTTCTTCGTCTCGTTTCCATTTGCTCTGGAAGAGCAAGAACCGTAAAAGAAAGTGGTCCACGAAGGTCGCGCCAGGCTCCGAATTTCGAAACATCACTGTTCCAAAAAACTTGAGCACCGTGTTAAATCTTTTCATTGATCCTTGTCCGTGGCAAAAAAGGAATGACCAGTCGGAGCAACGCTCAGTCGTTGACAAATTGATACAGGATCAGGGTCTGCGACAAAACACTTTCCAAACTTGAAATTTCGGAAAAATATCGACAAATCTTACCATGTACGTTGAATTGAATCAACAGTTGATGAGGATATGAAAATTCGAACATACAGATGCTAATTCAGGAAACTACAAAGATAAGAAGGTGCCACATTTTTTTTTTATCACTAATTGTTTCTCGATGATTTATAACTATGAGTCATAAACACTAATACATCGATGTGTTGCATCGCTGTTATCACTGAGGTCAAATATGTCGTTATATACGATGGCATGAGTTTTCAGAATTGCGCCGTATCGTAACCTACCGCAGCGTTTACGATCTTATCATTGACAAAATCCGGTCCGTATGATAAGACAAAATCGTTCCACTGGTTTTGCGAGTAAAACGTCGTAATGAATATCGAGTTGCGCCTGAGGCGAAACGCATGAGGCTGTTTTTACATCATTGATCTAATTATCATTGAAACAGGTCGGAGCTACTTTTTTTTCGAACAATTCGGTAAACAGCACGAATTATGGTGTCATTAGTGTCATATCATAAAACAAAGATAAGTCAAATAAATGATTATTTTTGTCCGGTCGTTTGGAAATTATTGAATGCGCCATCAGCTATTGTCACGAGTTTCGCCGTATTTCTTCATTTCCCCATCGATATCTTAATCCACGTCCATTTGATAATCAGATTTGAAAGAAATCGGGATTCTTGGATAAAATGCATCATTTTTTATCTCTATTGATGAAAATCGCATTGATCTACAGATAATGACTTCCGCAAAAATTAAATACATGTCTTTATCGGACTGATAAAATAAAACCTTTTTAATTTCCGATCTGCAAGAAGTCGCTGGCGAATGGTAATCTGAGAGCGCGGACGTGGAAGCAAAGTTCGTAAAAAGAATGATTGCCGTTTCGTGGCCACGGATTATTCGGAGCTATTAAAGTGGGGGAGTCCCAACGAAACGAGGCCAAGTTCAATCCAATCTCGATGGCGTCATGATTTTTTTTGCACTTTTCTGCTCTCCCATCCATATATTCTGGGAATAACAGGACCAACAAAAAAAATTTACGATTAATTACGATTTGTCGTGTAACGCGAGTTGATTGTTGATTTTCATTAACCGGGAAATGCTCGGTGCAACGTGCACTCGTAACTTTGCATTCTTGGTGGAGTCTGATGCAACTCGTGTACAATTCTGCATCACTGCGCACACGCCTTAATTCGTTACGTTCTTATCGCATCTCACGTGCACTCCGATAGCTGTACGCAAAGTCGATATTATCAAACTGATCCGTTGATTTTATTTTTGCCGTTGTCATTATTCTTATTCGGATACACCCACGCAAGTTCCGAATTCGTCTGTATTCATTGCCATCATCATGGCTCTCGAACATCGAAATCGAAAGCTAACACTGGCGATGAAAATAGACGATTGTCTAGGTGACTCACGTTATTCTCGACTTTGCTCGACTCTAATCAGGAAAGTATTGTCGCAAGATAAAAAATAGTCGACTAATATCATTGTGACTCGCTCAAGTGAGTACTGAATTTCTAAAAATTGTGCATATCAACTTCTGCTCCTTTTTGCTTGGGTGGTCGATTCATTAAGGGGGAATGTCCAATGAGCTCCGATCCACGTCAATATTGCGAATGATCGATGCTTACGGATCAAAATTATTCTTCGATCTGACAGCTCATATCCTTATAAAAAAAACTGTCAAATGACAAAAAAACGTTTGATACCAGATATCGTCAAAAAATGACGATTGCGATTGAAATCGCGAAGCGGCGAAGTGAAGCCAACCGATGATAAAGATCAGCGCGTTTAAAATAAAACCTACGCCGGAAAAATGAAGCTTCTTGTCATTAAAAAATCTTGGAAAAGTAACGATTCCATCAACGGCATCAACAATACAAATAAAAAAATACAAAGAACGACTTTTTTTATCAACCACTTCAAGGAAACTCATTAATGTTTTCGTAATGGCGAAGGCAAGCATCCATTCATCGATCGATGTCTTTCTTTCTAATTAAGCGATAACAAACGAGGTCGCATTCTCTAACACAATACGAGCTTTGTCACAGCCGATTCTTCTACGCGATGAACGGCACTTGAAGGGGATTCCCTGAAAAACTTCTTCCCACCTTTGATCTAGCATTAGATTGGTGCCACTAAAAAAAATTCACGTCAAGAGATGTCTTTAGAGTTATGAATCATTTCGGACCGCTATCATTATGTGTGCCGACGGAACGTCACTAAAGCGCGCGGGTTCCTCTCTTGAAATAGTTTGAGCTGGTATAAGAAAACTAACACCTTTGAGACTTTTTATCGCCATTCGAGAAAACCATCGGTGTATTAATAGAAGAGTCATTGACCCTTCGTTTCATATTTGTGTGTATGTATGTGTGTATATATATATATATACACACATGAAGGGTGTTCCTCTTACCTCTGCCACCCGAAATAATGCGGCCATCAAATGCGACCAATTTTTTTTTATTTCGGTGGAGGCGCTGACGCCCAGTGAAGGTCACCTCCGCTTTTTTAAATGCAAAGGTACATTTTTTTCAACCATCTTGTGGAGCACCCCAAGCCGCATAAAAACATTAGGAGGTGAAAATTGTTCAAGGTCATTCAAGGTCACCTATTAAAATGAAATACAAATTTAAATATCTCGGATCGCTACCAAATGTTTGGTAGTGACACGAGATATTCAGACATGTATCATCGATACTGACCTTGAATGACCTTGAACGACTTTGTTATTCAAGGTCATTAATGTTTATAATGACCGCATAAAACATTAGGCCCCTAATGTTTTTTATGCGGCTTGGTGCTCCACAAGATGATTGAAAAAAAATGTACCATTGTATTTAAAAAAGTGGAGATGACCTTCACTGTGGGTCAGCGCCTCCACCAAAAGAAAAAAAAAATTGATCGCATTTGTACAACTTTCCCTGGAACATTTTTTTTGTGACGTCGATAATTACAGAGTTATTTCGGGTGGCAGAGAAAAGAGGGATCACCCGGTATATATAATTTTAATTGGTTCGTTTCAGCCGTACAGGATCTTTCCCTTTTTGCGAGCCCCAATCCGCCTCAACTTCGTTCTTACGTACCATTCCACATCCCCACCTACTTTATCGCCCATTCCACAACTCTCCCTTACCTCCATTATACCCACCCCCGCCCCCACCTTGCGGCCACCGCCGACTTCCCCCTTTCTATCGTATTCACCATGACATATCTGCCATGGGCATAGGGAAACTGCGGAAAACCTATACCGATACAGCCGGTCACAAGTTCACTGACCTCCCGATTCGCTGGCCAGCACGCTGACTACTAGACCAACGCATCGGGTGTATATATATATATATATACATACACGCATGCACATATATATAATAAAATATGAGCTCTCGATATTAACATTTAGAGGTTACGCATCGCCACTTTTCTACTTACCATGCCAACAACATGGAAAAAACGTTGCTTGATACTTTTGAATTTTATAACTCGCCAACGTACAACTATGCCCAAGAGATTTGTCGAGAATTGACCGCTCTATAAAAAAGGTCTCTTATCGTTTTATGATAAATCTACTCATGCAAAAGTTATTGAAGGTCAAAGTCGAATTTATAGTAAATTTCACTTTTCCAGCGAAACTATCAGACTTATCACAAAATGTCATTGGACCTTTTTGTAGATTACTTCATTTTTTATAAAATCATGTCATTGAATAATTTAAAAAATAATAGTTTAACGGTTAGGGACTTTCAAATTCATCTTTCTGAGAAACGTTGCTATTCCCGTTGTTCCGTCGCATATGAAACGAGCGAGCAGTTAATTATTAATTACGACCTGCATCGATAAGTCGAGCAGCAGGATTTACGACTTGCATCGATAAGTCGAGTCGCACTGTGCCCGGGAACGAAACACCCGTGAAATTAACTCTTATAGTAACCAAAAATATAAATAAAAAGACGCCACTTTTTACTTTTATTACCAATTATGTATTTTTATTTTATTTATTTACCAATTATTACAAAGTTACTTTTTATTGTTTATTCACATTACGAAAAAGTTATTAAGAATTTTTTCTCACAACTTTTATATTTCAAATTTAAAAACTTATTGGTTTAGACAAAAAATGACAAATAAACCGAAAAAAATACTCGTGTGTTTTATAATTTTCATCAACAGTAAACATTAAAAAGTAACTTAATAAAAATTGGAGTCCCTTTTTCAGTAAATATTCGGAAGTGTCACTCCTGTCAGAATCGAGCTGATTTTTTTTGTGTGGTTTCTTACAGTTAAAAAATATCATATTTAGTATTATTACGGCAGCGCATCAACAAAGACAATGTCAATAAATGTTATTTTAGAGATTTTAATTCGTCGATCTTTCGAACTTTTTTTCGAGATTCAAGATTTTCAAGACCCATACAAACCCAAACATCATGCGCCATTGAAATATAACTTAATGTAAGGTTTTATAATAATATGTAATAATGTATATATAATAATGTAAGGTTTTTATAATAAATAATTGACAAAGAAATTTACAGCCTATTTTTAGCGGGAGTGACACTAAAGAATGTTTACCTCATTTCCTTATTTTTGGTTAATATAACTATTGATTTTACCGAAATAGCAACATTTGTTCAAAAAATGTATTTGCAAAGTCGTTAACTATTCAGCTATTTAAATTCTTAATTATTTAACGACATGAAGTTATAGAAACGAAACGATCTACAAAAAGGGCCTATGACATTTTGTGATAAATCTGATAGTTTCTGATAGCACTATCGAACCGCCTTTGTTCGGGGGCACAGGGAAATTGTGGAAAACCCGTCCCGATACAAGTAACTGTATTTTATTGCGTTTAAGGGGCTATACTAGTGTCACACTTTTAAAAAATCTATTTTTTGTCTTTTTCGACAGTTTATACTTTCAAGAATATCATTATCATTTATATCATTCATATCGATATCATTTTATTTTGCAAAAATAGATAGTTAAATCTTTAAACGCGTTTTTCTCGACATAAGATTTTTCAAATTTGCTGACATTGTAACTCAAAGAGCAATTATCCAATTGACTTGAAAATTGAATTGAGTACTCTTGAATATATTTATTCTAAAATGACGTAGGATATTTTTGATTGGATGAAAATTGACGATTTGGCATTGAAAAAAACGACCATTGTATAGGCAAGAAAACAGACTTTTTTTTCATAACTACGCCATTTTGTTAGATTTTGATATTTTTCAAAAATCCTACGTCATTGTACAGGAAATACCTTCCAGTGTAACGGCGATTTTTCCTTTTTCGGTTTCAGCTACTCAATCGGCCGGAATCATGTCAGCAGTGGAGAAACTTTTTTTGGCGCCTACGAAGGCAGCGCATAAGTCGCTTGGATCTCAATATTTTTCTATGAAAAAATTATGTAATATAGGTCAAATATAGCCAAATATATTCTTAATTTTCCGAAACATTTAATTGAGTACTTTTCTTCCAAAAACTTCCCGAAAATCACGCAAATTTTCAGCGTTCACACTGGTATAGCCCCTTAACGTGTTCTACCGTTGGACACTCAGGTCAGAAAATTGCCTCCTCCTCGGCAGTCGGCGCACATGCCATTACGCGGCTAAGCGGTCACCCATCCAAGTATCCGCCCAGGCCTACGCAGACGCGGAAGCCATACGCTCTCTGCTGCACTGTCTACTGCTGTTGGTTGAATACAGCAGAACTATATTAATGCAAACGTTCATTCAAGTCATTCATGCAATTTCCAGCCGATTTTTCATCTCTGCATGCCACATTACACTCGAGTGACGATCGCAGTATCGAGTTACGCGTTCACCATTTGTCGAGGATCTACAGTTCAACGCGGACTTTTGCGACGGATCGTCAATTACGTAACGTCCGACAGCGCACTGACACACGTACACAAATACACAATGTTGCACTGCCCATGTGACTTGGGAAGAAAGAATAAACATTGTGGAGGCGGCTGCTCAACGGAGTTCGTACATTCTTCTCGGTGTTTTCAAAGTAAATACAGGGCTCGGATAACCGATGTTGGTATACGTCAGCATTGAAAAGCTCTCTGCACTTGGCCCCTCACGTGCTGCCGAGTGTACTTTGCATAGGGAATGTCATCGCAAAGTTCCTGACGTCCCATTACCAGCGGCCACGTTGATCCACCCTTTAACATGTTAGGGAGCGGACGGCTCAAAATATCCCGTAGCAAGTTTCACAGTCTTTTAACTTACAGGTACAACGATGACAGCTCTCTCATCTAAACTCGTATCATTTCTTCACTGAAACTATTGAATTAAAACCAGTACAGGCAGAAAATGATTTCAGTCGAAACGCCCCTGACGACCACACGGAAAAAAAAACAGCGAACATCACAGCATAAACCGCATAAAAAACAGGGTGCCATATTTCATTTTACAGTAAAACAGAGTAATGTGAATCCTGTCTTACAAAAATGACGAATTTCCCTATACACACTACGATTTTTCGACAGTTTGTGACGTTATCTGTGCACTCTGAGATTTTTACAGTTACACTGGTTTATTTGCAGTTTGATATTGTAAATACATCAGTGATTTCAGTAAAAATATTCAACTGTAAAATTTCAATGCGATCACTGATTTTTATACTGTACGCAAATGAGGCACGGGGTGAGGCACGAGGCCAGGACACAAAGGATTGCCAGCTAGTAGTCCGTGGTTGATGGGACGCGGACATCGAAATTTGTGCGACAGAATTCAAGAAATTATAAAGAAAGAGAGAATTTTTTATTTTTTAAAGGTACGTTCTTGTCAAATTAGGACTTGTCTCGCGCGTGGGGTGAGGCACGTAGCCAGGACACAAAGGATTGCCAGTTAGTAGTGCGTGGTCGATAGGATGCGAACGTTGAAATTTGTGCGACATAATTCAAGAAATTATAAAAAAGAGGGAATTATTTACAAAAAGGTACGTTCTTGTGTATGTGACTGATTTTTTAAATATTTTCTACACATTTTTTAAAAACTTCTGCTATGGATAAACTTTTTTTGTGTGTCTACATAAACTCTGTCGATATAACTGGCGCATTCATTGTATATAATACAGATTAACTAACTGACAGATTGCAAGTTTTGTTAAATTTATATTGCAGTGTTGAACTGTCAAAACTTACTTTTGACTACACTGTATTTTGGACTGTGTGTTCCAGTAAAAGATACAGTAGAGAGGTTCGAGTCCAAAGAGGAACTGTAATAATTCACTTTGAGCACACTATATGATTGATTCACTATAGGAACTGTAATAATTCACTTTGAGCACACTGTATTTTGAGCACTGTGTTTCAGTAAATATCGCTGTGCAATCGCTCGAGTCCAATGCGAACTGTGTAGCCTCTGTATTTTGTACTATTTTTTTTCCGTGCAGCCTTTTAAATTTAAATTGACATAGGATTTGCTGCGTTGATAAAATTAGAGTGGTGATCGGAGCTTTCACGGCTGACGTTATTTTTTTAATTTATTGTATTTTGTATTATTAAAATTAAGTTAACGTTTTGTGTTATTAAAATTGAGTTGAGTTGATACATATTTGAGATCATTCCCGCTAGGATCTCATCCACTTATGGGATAGATGTCGTGCATTTTTATATCGTTATATTGATTTACATTTTTGCCTTTCGGCTATAATTTTTTTTCCGTTTTGAGCATCTTTTTACGGGTGACATTAACAAATTTGAAAAATCTTTGAATTTCGTGGATAAGGACAGTCAACTACTAGTGGTCGCTGTCAGGTCACTATACATTTTTTGTTTATTTTTTATTTTTATGTTCACAGTAACAGCATTGCAAATATCATGTTGATTTCATTTCCCTAGGTTTAGTTGATAAATTAACCCTTCATAACTCAACAAAGTGAACATTTAAAAGTAGTTAATTACATGGTAGGTTTTAATTAATAAAAAATACGTATTATTTAGTTTTTGAGAAATTTAACGAGGGGGCTAGTTATAAAGCAATAAAGAGAGTGTGGTGGACATGTATCGCATGTCATTGTGACATGCTACAGTATTTTAATTCTTCATGTTTACCGGCTACAAAAAATAATAAGCCGGGCGCATGGGATCGATGACAGCCATCGAAAATGCGACGATGCTAAACGTCGAAGATATGGCGTACTGCTGAAGTCGAGTAGTAGATTATTACGTTTGTTTCCATATTATAAAAATAATAGGTAGCTCGAAATTCAATACTTACAAAATATTTCTCGAAAAATAGACCATATACGTGTGTCTAAAACATGGCGGTATTACGGCGCAAAATAGACTCTAAGTTTACTAGCGTTGCTATCACCGTACCTCCTTAAATGTCAATATGGAATTTTGTAAGGACTCAGATGTTTTGTTACAGAACTGTCGAACGGTGATATAAAGGGTTACTAGACGAAATAATGTGAAGCACTTTGATTGGAAATCTCCACTTTTGGCTTTTGAAAATTGTAAAAAGACACCACGAGGTATTTTCGTCTACAGATACCTCATATATACAGGGTGAGGCACATAAAGTGTTACAGAGCAATAACACTCAAACTATTGATCATATCCTAAAATGTTTCAGACAAAAATTTCAGTGATCGAGAAGGCCGTCATACTGGACCACCCTTTTTGTATCGGTGGAGGCGCTGAAGCTACGTCAAGGTCAACTCCACTTTTTAAAATGGAATGGTACATTTTTTTTCAACATTAGGCGTTCAATAGGTGACCTTGAATGGCCTTGAACGACTTTGACCGCCTAATGTTTTTTATGCGGCTTGAGGTGCTCCACAAGATGGTTGAAAAAAAATGTACCATTGCATTTTAAAAAGTGGAGTTGACCTTGACGTAGCTTCAGCGCCTCCACCGATTAAAATAATAGAGTGGTCCAGTATGACGGCCTTTTCGAATACTGAAACTTTTGTCTGAAACATTTTTGGATATGATCAACATTTTGAGTGCTATTGCTCTGCAACGCTTTATGTGCCTCGCCCTGTATATATGTAGTTTACTGCATTGGTTAGTTGCTTATCGGTTAGCCTCTATCTTTCCAGGTTCAACAGTTTAACAGAGAAAAAAACTTGCGCGTTTTTCAGGGATTTCGTAGTTTTGCGAATGGAATAAAATGTTTATTCGTACATTAAGAAATTGTGCAATTACGATGTTTTTGAAAGGCTTGACAATTAAGTAGATTTATCTGTGTAGAAGGCGAAAAGTCGGTGTAGAAACGGTTGAGATTCTCTTGCCTGATTTTCCCGAACATACTTCATCTCTCTCTCTCTCTCTCTCTCTCTCTCTCTCTCTCTCTCTCTCTCTCTCTCTCTCTCTCTCTCCCCTCTCTCTTGCTTTTTCCTACCTTGGCACACAAGATAAGGATCATGGAAGGTTTCGTGGCCCACACGAAAATTCTATTCAGGGATGAAGCGTCTGTAGTCGGATTTACGTTCACTTTGAGAAAGGGATTTGGATCATCGACGACTACCGCCGCTCGTTAGAACATTCTTCAGAGAGTCTTTGCATTTTCCTCTTTCTATTTTCAGTTTATCGGGCCGAAACGCTCGGCGAAAATGAATCCTTTTCATTGACCCATCACATCGTACGAACCGTTTCGGAGTATTGCAAAAAATCATTCACACACATACAAAGTTGGAACGTTTATCAAACGGAATGCATATTTATTAACGTAGATGAAGGAGTTGGCAGCTGAACTTTTAAACATGTATAGTTATATGAAGTCGAATCGATAGTACTCGTGGATAAAATCAATGTACATTTGTAGACCGCTTTTTCCAAATGCATATTTAATATTATGTGAATGAAATTTTTTAGAAGTCCATCAACGATGACGCACCTTTGGTCAATGCACGTTTCAACATGATCGTAGAATTTTACGAGATGTTGCGCCTGTGGGCAGCGTAATAAAATTATTATGCGTCACCGTCATCAACTGCTGTTATGTGTTGAATCGCCGAGTGCTAGCTCACGATGGAAAAGTCTCTCGCAGCTGTTCGTGAAATACCGGTCGAAGAATTCACCGAGAACAAGAATTTCCTCACAAATGTAGGGCGAAGTGAGGAATAAGCAAACTCCTTTGCATGATTAACTTTGAAAAAATAGATATCGAATTTTATCATTTAACCCTTCGTTGGCACACTTACATTTCGCTACGATTTTGACACACTGGCTTAAGGGGCTATACCAGTGTGACACTTTCAAAAAATCGATTTTTTTTGCCTTTTTCAACAGTTTATACTTTCAACAATATGTGATGACATTTTCATACTTTCAAGATTTTTATACTTTCAAGAATATGAAATGAGATTTTTCAAATTTGCTGACATTGTAACTCAAAGAGCAATTATCCGATTGACTTGAAATTTGAACTGAGTACTCTTGAATATATTTACTCTAAAATGACATAGGATATTTTTGATTGGATGAAAATTGACGATTTGGCATTGAAAAAAACGACCGTTCTATAGGCAAGAAAACAACTTTTTTTCATAACTACGCCATTTTGTTAGATTTTGATATTTTCCTAAAATCCTACGTCATTATACAGGAAATACCTTCCAGGTTAACGACATTTTTTCCTTTTTCGGTTTCAGCTACTCAATCGGCCGGAATCATGTCAGCAGTGGAGGATTTTTTTCTGGCGCCTCCGAAGGCAGCGCATGAGTCGCTTGGATCTCAACAATTTCTATGAAAAATTATGTAATATAGGTCAAATATAGCCAAATATATTCTTAATTTTCCAAAACATTTAATTAAATACTTTTCTTCCAAAAAATTCCCAAAAATTACCTAAGTTTTCAGCGTTCACACTGGTATAGCCCCTTAAGTCGACCCAAATAGTACTTCATCCACCTGCCATTAACAACCCTTCAGTTGGTTTTAATCAAAAAAATCAGGTATACACTTTGAACATTTCTTGATATGTCTGCATGATTAAAATTTGGAAAATATATCATTTAATCGTTTTAAAAAGAGATTAAAAAAAATTCAGTTTTGGCAAAGCGAGCGTTTTACTGAAAATTCATCCGGGCCAAAATGACCCAATGTGTTAACGTCTAGGGTTAACATTCACGTTCTCCGGGCCGGGAACATTTTCGAGAATCATCCAAGCCCAAGAGTCATACAAGCCAAGAAATTCACGCGATCGAAAATATTATTTTCAAGAGTCGTCTTCATTACAGAAAATGTCACTAGATACGGATAATTAGCAGAACCAATTTTCGCCATACGAAAAAAATGTTTGCGGGCAACTGTTAAGCTAATTTTCGCGATACCGAAAAAAAAAAATGACAGAACCTACGAAACAATATATTTGCGGTCGTTTTCGGTTTTTCTACCTGCACTCACGATATGCACATACGATATCAATACTTTTAATAGTGCGACATCTCTATCTACACCTTTAGCGATAAACGACGCGAACTCACGCGGTTTTTCTGGTCCCCCTCCTCCTTCCCCCTCCCTAGCGCGCTTATGTTTGAGAATAGTTCAAGGCTGAGGAGTAATTATACGCGCGGCGTCAGTCGCAGTGGAAACGAACCTGAGGTGCTAAGAAACGCTATTGGCGACGATGAAAAAAAAGTACAGCGAAGCTGGTAAAGAATCAACGAAATTAAATGACGACGTCGAAGTTTGCATCGTTGGAGTGGAAAGAAAATGATTTTTGTCTTAATCGTCCACTTTTTTGGCACGTTCTGAAAATCGCTCGAACGTTTTTCTAATGTGCTTTTCGGACACCTGCAACTGGAATTTGAAAAGGAAGTACGTTGAGGAATGAAAAAAAATTCTCGTTGCCTTTCGTTTCTCAATATGATTTTAGTCCTCTTTCATTTCGAAGTATAAAAATCCCGATCAAAAGCTTTGGTCGATAAGCTGAAATTCCCTCGACGTGAGTCATAAACTAATCATCGCTTATCAAAGATCTCTCGATTAATTTTTTTTCATACAGGAATAGTCAACATGCGATTAACTGGGTAGAAATTTAGATTAGCATTGTCGGCTTACTTTCGCCAGGATTGTCATGTTTGTACAAAAACATCTCAAGACATTTCAGCAGAAATGGACACGAGAAAAAGTAATTAAACATTTTATCAAATCCAAAAAATTTCGTGCGACTGTAGCGATGCAAACTTCAGGCCCATAAAAACATAACGTTGAAGCAATGATTCAAATTCCGACTGAACATGTTCATTTCGAATTGGAAATGTATGGAAATTCAATTAATTTTTTACTTTTTCTTATTCAAAATGGATAGCTCGGCCAATGACATTACTGCGAGAAGATTGTGTGTCTTTGAGTCTGATCTGGATCAGACGGGAATGGCATACCAGATGAACAGCTTGAGTCATTCGCTCGTTGATTAGCATACCGCGCATGTATAGCGCTAGAAAAACGTTGATCCAACTGCTTTTAGAATTTCGATTTATCAAGAAATAAATGAAGCGATTTAATTGAATTTGTATCTGACTGAGTAGCCTCGCCTGCCCTCGAGAAAACAGAATAAAATCACTCTCCCAGTTCATTTAGGAAAGTTACGAGAGATCTGTGAGTTCGGGATGAAGTTTGCATCGTTTGAAGGCAATAAACATTAATATTTCTGAATTTCATTAATTTCACGATGTTGACGTTTGCATCGATGGCATGCTACAAAAACTCCTTTTAATATTCTTATTTTCATTGTTATCCGCATTTATCTTTTGCAGATTTAGTTCGTAGAGCGCTAAATAAGAATCCTCATAAACCTTTGCGTTATTTTCGCAGGCCAAGTCCTTACTGAGGAAATTGGAGAAATGAAAAAAAATCGTTTTCGATGCATTCCAACGATGCAAACTTCAACACGATTTTATATAATTTGAGAGATTTGGCCTACAAAAATCCCTCAACCATGTTTTAAGATAAACATTTCGCAATTTACAATATGAAGCTGTAAAAAAAGCTTTTCTATATTATTAAAAATATGGAAAACAAAATGCAAAATAAGAACTTTCGTAATGGTCCAACGATGTGAACTTTAACGCCATGAGTTCGGGGTTATTCGTGGAGCAACAGGATCGATATGAGAAACGATTATCCCTACGTTTATAGCCTCGGTATGTTCATATCGATTCGGTAAACCGGGACAACGTTTCACCTCCTTATAATTTTATATCACGAAAACTTTTTTTACGACGTCTCTTACGATTACACGTATTCCCATCCAAATATATATATATATATTTTTTACAACATTTTCTTGCTCCCTAATCGCGAATTATTCGTCAACACGATTGCTCGTTTGTGCCGCATGAAAACAAAATCCGTTCGAACTGCGCGAATAAGTCGCGCGGGCAAAGTTGAGAGTTGTGGAGAAAAACGACTTACTGATACACGATGGAAAATACGCGACAGAAAATACGATGCGAACGGAGTTATATATATTACAATCATAGAATTATCGCGAGTTCATGAGCCCCACCATGCTGCTTACATTATTGTTCGGAAACATTTTGTGCACGTAGCGCTCTGTGGGTGAGAAGTATGTTTTCTTTCGTAAACGTATAACGAGATATCAACAGAGCGCCCAGAGGAGTGATTGTTCGCGTATCGTTGCGAAACTGCACAAAACCACAGCCATGGGAAAATGTCCAACTATTTGAAACAACCGTAATTATTCAACTCGTTAATTGTTTAGGCGATTGATTAAAAAAAAAAGTCACGAAATTATCAGTCCTCGGAAAGATAGACAATGTTGAAGTTTGCATCGTTGGAAGGCAACGAAAATTCTTTATAATATTCTGATTATCATTATTATCCAAAATCATATTTTGCAGATTTAGTTCGTGGGTTGCTAAATGAGAAACTTAAAAAATCTTTGCGTCATTTTCTCAGCTCGAATCTGCCTGAGGAAATTTGACAAATAAGAAAAAATGGTTTTCGTCGCATTTCAACGATGCAAACATCAGGATCGTAAAGATTTCCGTAATAGGACGAGTGAAAAAACGGCCCCGAAGGTAAATAAAAATGCGAATATTTTTCGGTTATCCACAAAGTTCACGGATTATTCGGAAGTTTGACCGATAAATCGATTTCGTTACACCAAATAAACAGCAAAACTCACTAGTTGTTGAGCAGTTGGAGCCTTCATTTCTGCCTATTCTTGTCTCGCAAATGTTTACGTTTGTATCGTTCACGGCTATTCGCCCACCGAACTTGCACGTTGTATCAATTTTTTCGCGTAGATAATTATTGGTGAAAACTTTGGTCCCACGATCGGCTACGGCCGCTGATGAAATGAATAACAATTAAAAAATGAATCTGGAATGTTTGCTGTTACAAACGCAACGTATCGATCCGTAAGGGAATCGCAACTGTTCGCAAGCCTTCCGCTCGCTCCGTTCGGCTTGTTTGCCTCAAAGAGGAATCGAATCTACAAGACGAGGGAACGCGTGAAATTCTACTATTCAGGAAAGTGGCCAATCCGGTTAGCGAGAAGCAACTGCGACTTCAAGAATTTGGCCAATCGTTAACATTTGTTTCTCCATCTCCCTCCCTTTTCTTTTTTCCCCTCCGTCTCGCTCTTATTCTAATCAAGACTTGAACTAAAATCCGGTCGAATCGCACAGCTAGGACGATCACCGATCAATTTTACTCCCCTCTCTTGCGCTTGCTGTTTGTCAACATTCCACTTCCACACGTTCCTCCTGATTTTACTCCATTTCGCAATGGAAGCCTTTTGCTACGACGCGAACAACATCTCCGTCGTTATTTTCCGCGATTGTTTATTTACGATCAATGTTTAACATTGCCAACGAGATCTCGTATCACTGTTCCGTCTCTCATCGATCGTCGCCCGATCATTATATCGCCAGATGTACCGAGACAAAGAATAAGCCACATTATCGAGCAACGAGGTGGACGAGCGGATAACATCGGCGTGTACATTTATCGAAATAGCTACCGGCTTTTTCCCGCCAACTGACACGAACGATCGAGCATAAAAAGATTGTACTTGAAAAAAATAGTATGATACGTTTAACATGAGGTTGAAGTTTGCATCGTTGGAACGCAGGGAAAATTGACATTTCGTATTTAAAAAAAAAACTCTTTTGGTGAATCTTGCCTCCAAAAAACTTTTAACTATTTTTAAAGACATTTGTTTGTCGAGCTGCAACATAAATCTACAAAAGAGGATCTTCTATGATAATAAAAATTTGGAAAATAATGCATTTCGACTGCAGGTGAGAATGAAAATAATGGGGCACCTTTTGTAAAATGAGAAACATTATCTGTTACTGTGTAACTAATTACGATAATCAATTTGTCATTGCCAAAATATCGCGAATCCACTCGATTATTGGGTAAAATTACCATGTCCTGGAAAAATTCATCATTGTACAACCAAAATCCGTACAATGACAAAAAGCTCCTGTAATGAAATTTGTGGAGGTGAACATCCTTTTCTTACAGCTTACGATAATAAATGCTAATGACTGCCACATAAACATTTATTAGTTCAATATTCGATCAACATATCAGTAGAGAATTTCACGTTACGTATTGTAATCATAGAAAGGTTGGCTGTTTCTGTATGGTAAAATCTAAAGGTACACTCGAAATTCTAAAGAATAGCTATAGAATTTATTCGTTGGTCGAGTTTGCACGGAATCCCCGATATATGTGTGTCGCATATATCGACTGAAAAGGGAAAAAGCCACCGAGAGAGAACCAGAAATAAATGGAGAATGAGAAGGGCGGGGGGGGGGGGTTGAGGAGAGGCAAGTGCGTGGCCAACATGGATAAAAGAATCCAGTCACAAATTCTCGCTTTCCCTTTTCTTCTGCCTTAACCTACAAGAAGAGCGCACGCGCAACCCGCTAGGTCAATACCAAGTCTCGGGAATATTTGCGGAAAAACCGTTCACCTCTCTCGCTTAATTGCGACCTTCAATACATCCGGACAACGCCCCGAAAACTAGAAATATACATTATTCACGGGACTATTTTTAGCTTCTGAAAATCAATGGCCACAAAAACGTGACAACAGTCTGACTCTAGAAAATAGCACGTTTGAACACTATGTGGACGCGATGAATTTGCGTCATCCGGTCCAGCGATGGAAAGAAAAACAGGGAGATTATTTTCTTCTAGATTCATAGCTAATACCCGTGAAAAACGACACAACCTACCCAACCTCAAGCCAGCGTCACGCCAATGACATTCTACCATTGGCCGATGAACGGCAGCACTACCGGCTTAGTGTTGCGCCACGCTAGGAGTGATCTCTTCGGTCCAGTGCTGGCATGTACAGTTGGCCAATAGTAGGCTTACCGGAAATCCTAACGGTTGGCCGGGTATTGGCCCAACATTGAGCACGTGAAAAACGACGCAACCGACCTAACCTCGAGCCAGCGTCACGCCAATCACATTCTACCATTGACCGATGAACGGCAGCACTACCGGTTCAGTGTTGCGCCACGGTAGGAGTGATCTCTCCGGCCCAACGCTGGGATGTACGATTGGCCAATAGTAGGCTTACCGGAAATCCTAACAGTTGGCCGGGTATTGGCCCAACATTGGGCTAAAGAGATCACGATCACTGGCTGACGGTTGGCGTGATCACCGGCCCATAGTAGAGCTGAGGTCGGCTTCATATTGTTGGCGCAATATTCGGGCTAGTGTTGGCCCAGTGTAGGGCTGTGAAAACAACCCAATTCTTAGCCAACAATCGATCAGATTCACACGTTTCTGTGCTCGATGATTGCTCATCGAAAGAATTATTAGATTCACTAACATCGTTATGCACAATCACTTGTTCGTGGAATGTTTCCAAATTTGTTTCACTATCTACTTGTCTTTTTGTTTCGTTACCTCTGATCCTAACCTGCTGTAGAGAGTCTTCTAATTTTTGTCGTCGTTTTAACACTCGACGTTTCTTAATACTATCATAATAACTCGGCATTTTTTTAATACACCACAAAACTTTAGTATAAATCAATTTTATTTTTAATAAAGTGAATTTCAGATAACAGTCATTATGAGCCATGCTAAAAATGCCATGCTAAAAATAAGCATTAGCAAAACCACGGTCAAATGATTGGCTCAGACTCAGGGCTTGCGCTCGCCCCGACAATTGGCCGACGGTCATTAATTAGTACTGGCCCAGCGTTGGCTCTTCGATGGTGTGCCGAGCTTCAATTCGAAACTGGCAAACCCATGATCAACCGATTGGCCCATGGTCGGGGCCAACACTGGGACCCGATAGTTGGCTGAGAGTTGGTAATCGATATTTGGCCCGAGGTTGGGTGTTCGTTGGTTTGCCATGCTTCAAATGAGCACTGGCAGAATCATGGCCAAATCATTGGCCCGTATAAAGGACCAACACTGGGTATTAATGGTTGGTGCTGAATATCGTACCAAGCGTCGGCCGCATCTTAAACGCCGGCAAACTTTTCACGGGAACGAATGACAATCGATGATGCGCCATGAAAATCTTGGCAATGCATCGTGGGACCAGTATTTTTCTCCTTGTACTTTGTCTGAGCAGTTCTTTCTAAACAAACGTAAATGCCTGTACAACGGGGCAATACTTCTCGTCTATTTTCAATTAACCATTCGACTGCAACCTTCCGCCATGAACCTCTGACTGCGTGTGGGGTCGATCGGACCCCATGCGTTTTTCAGATCGTTGTATTTTGGTGAATATGCATGTTTTCTTAGACACGTTTTTTGTAGTCAATGGTCCTTATTTTATATCCTTAACTTATTTTTTGAGAAAAACCAAAATTAAGTTCCCAAACATTCGTTCAAAGTGGGAGATGCGTTGAAAAATACGTGCTTGAACGAAGAAGAATATGGGGTCAAAACGACCCAGTGTGCAGTCGAAGGTTTAATATTTCAACGCATGGAAAAATGCGCCTTAAAGGAAATCGAGGCGATTTTGTAAAATAATTACAGTTCAGCGGATCTTCCAAATAAATTTAATCGATTTCGAAAACACGCGCTCATACTCCCACTCCCTCTCTTTTTCATGTCCCAGGATATCGATTTCAAACCAATCCTGATGTGGTTCATTCAAACAAAATGGTTATTGTGTCGCGTGAGGCGTTCAGAAATTTATTCATCCGACCGAAAATACTCTCCCCGGGGTGACTTATGGACTTTTCCACAATAAGATCTCAGCCCCCAGTTTACGAAACTCAGATCGTCATATAGGCAGAAGGAACACAATGCAGGAAGTATTATCCTAAGTATTCAAAGATTAGTAGTTGCCTTGGAAGGTACTGGCGGGGCGCACATCTCGACTTTGTTTCGTCTTCCGCAGCATGGTCTTCGTACGATAATCTTCAACGGCTGAAACGCACAAACCCGGAAAAATCATACTTGATCTTTGATTCAAAAGAGTATCTCCTATTTTTTGTTTCGCCTATCAACTCGTATCTTGCTGGGTCTTTAGACACGCGGAGAGTGCAGAGAGACACGTATATAAACGTGTCTTTCTGTCCCTCGTGAATGTATCCGATGAAAAAAAAAAAAAAAAAAGAAATGAGTTTTAATAAACGCGTACAGAGCGAAGAGTTTTCCGAACGGCAATCGGATCGCTGACATTTAACCTCGACCTTCGTTTCATAAATATCCAAGCGAATTAACTTGTAGCAGCGCATCGTACGCGTTTCTCACGTTGAGTAGAGGCCAAAAATACTTGTAAGGAAATAGATCGTGGGTGATGGGACAATTTACCAGATTCTCCCCGAGCAAATGACCATGATCCATCTCTTTGAGATTCGGTGACCCTGATCTTCAGCATGTTGTGCGACGAACCTTACGACGAACGGTCGCCTACTTATATTTGCTTTGTGGTGTGCGCCTTACTTCGTCCCCAACAACGCGCATAATAATAATAATAATAATCATTATTATTATTATTATTATTCAAAGGCGCACCACTCTCGATTATCGATTAAAGTCTCCCTCCTTCCCGGGGCTCTTCCGATTCCCATTGTATACGCACACCGGAAGCAACGTGGCGTAATTAATGAATGATCGCCCATCTCATTATGATTATTCCTACGTTCATACACGCGAACGTCACTAGCGCGTGCGATCTAGAAAGTCCGTTGCTCTGATTTACCCCTTTTGATCGATTTAGCAAATTTCTTCACAATGAACCCAAACATTTTATATTCGATTACGCTTCGAAGACAATTTTTTGTCGTTTTATACGTTCGGCCGCACGAGTCTTGCAGGTTAAGGCCTTAGGCCACAGTAACGGGTATAAAATCATGTGCGAATTTAACCATTTTTTTCGTATGAAAAAGTGATTCTCTCATGAAATTAATTACACATCTATTTATTATGAATATCAAGCGGTTAGAATTTTTTTTTTCGATGTGAAAAATGGCCCACTACTAATATTTTTTTTATCTTTTTTAGGCGCTCCGCGGCGTGACATTTAGCATCCACAATTTTTTACCTAGAACAAAAAACAAAAATGCTCGTCAATCTACATTAGAATTCCTAGAGAAGTACGTACGGAATGTAAAAAATATTGTTTTATTCAAAAACTGTAGGTATTTGAAATTGGGAAATAAATTTTCAGTGAAAAATTTCGTTATAGCTGCTCATAATCTGCTCATAAAATGAAAAGTTTTCGATTAATCAGAAATTCCGTACGCACTTATCTGCGAAATACAATTGGGAACATAACATTCAAATTTGAAGTAAATCGAGTGAAAGTTGTTGAAGATATTTGTCACGCTAATTGGAAAAAAAGCTGTTTCGAGAAGTTTCGAGTAGTCGGCCATTTTGTACATCGAAAAAAAAAAATATATTTTTTCTAACAGCTTGATATTCATACTAAATAGATGTGTAATTCATTTTATGAGTGGATCACTTATTCATACGAAAAAAAAATTGTTAATTTCGCACATCATTTTATACCCGTTACTGTGGTCGAGGATTTAGAAGCTATGAACATTCCGTCGACCGTAGAAGATCTACACTATGGGCTTGGTATCGATGATTCCATGTAAGGTGACAAATTTCATGATTTATTTGTTCCCAAATTTTCAAACGCGTTTTTCTCAAACCACGTTTTTCAAATATGTGCCCAAAATTTCTCGAAAACCAATGAACCGATTGCCTTGAGGTTTTTTGTATTTATTCTATACACCATTATTTAGTACTTGTTATAGGATATTTTTTCCGTTACTTAGTTTTTTTATAGGCAAAATAATAACTGATTTTTGGCCCAAAAATCACTATTTATGTTCAAACGTCCGCCATTTTGTCATAAATCCATATTTTCAAAATCGGCTATGACAAGTACTGCATTATAGTATCTAATTTAATAATCTTTTTGGTTTTTTTTGTTCAGATGATTTTTGAAGAAACGCCAGTGGGTACCGTATACGAAGATTCACGACGCTCCAAGGATCATACAATATCTTTGTACAGAGTGTCCAATAGGAAGTTGCTGAAGCTAATCGACTGTCATTTTAAAATACGTGCACAGAATCAGAAAAGCCAAATTGCTTTAAATAGAGGAAACTCTGCAGTTTTAAACGCACATAAATAAAACCCAGTCAAATATTTTTTACGTCAATTTATTACATCTTATAAAAATAACGAAAAAGTACAGTGATTAATGATAGATATTTTCGAAGTGCGAACCGTTAGATTGTGCACAAAAATCGATTCTCTTTTCAAAACTGTGAAAAACTGTGTCCAACATATCATTCGTAATGCCGCGAACCACTTCCTGGATGGCCGCGATCAGTTGTTCTACTGTGCTGGGGTTTTTAGCGTAACAATGATCTTTAATGTAACCCCACAAGAAAAAATCACAAGGCTTCAGGTCCGGTGAGTACGGAGGCCATTCTAGTCCGCCTTGAGCAAATTTAGGGTACCCCAGACCGATTACTCGAGTCCCATATACGCGATGAATAGCTTCAAACACCTCATAGTCCGGTGCGGCGTCGCTCCATCTTGCATGAAGTAAAATTTTTTAATCAGTCCCTTCTTTGCACAAGGGAAGAATTACGTTTCCAAAAGCTGTTTGTAACTCTCTCCTGTTATCGTAGATTCCAAGAATTGCAAATAAATTCCTTATACTGAAATCGCTGCCCATGCCGTTACTTTCTGTGGATGAAGGGATTTCGCTAGCGATATGTTGCGATTTTCCGTTCCCCAAAACCGGTAATTTTGCTTGTTTACGTACCTATTCATCCAAAAATGTGCTTCATTGGAATAAATAATCAATTTCTCATTAAGTTCTTCGGCTTCAAACATTCCCGTAATAGTGTTACAAAATTCGATGCGTTTCGTCATGGCATGTTCAGTTAACAATTGATGAGTGCTTATTTTATACGGATGAAACTTAAAAAAATATTTCAGAATGTTGTGTAATGATGATTTGGTTATTTTTAATGCTTGAGCAGCTTTCCGAATCGAATCATTTGGATTTTGTTTGAAATAATTATCGACTTCGTTGATCTTCTCTGGTGTAGTCACCGTAACAAATGGACCTGGCAACTCGTGTCTACGGTCCTGAAGTGTACCATACTTCACGAAGTTATCGATTATCCTACAAAAATTAACGTAAAATTACTTCAACGCAGTTTAATTGAATTGAAACATAAGTTGTGTGATAGATGAATATGAATAAATATTAAATTCTTACCTTTTCAGAGTGTTTTCGCTGGCAACTCTATGAATTCCAAACTTAGTATGAAACCCTCTATACGCATTACTATAATTTTTTCCCCTCGAGAAGAAGCACTCGATAAGATATACTTTTTCTTCCGTGGTGAGCTCACTCATTTTGATGCGCGCGTACTTGTTTCAACCACGGCTGGAATAAAACTGCGGGGCCTCAGGTATGCGCCTTAGAAAAAGGGACCCCTATTGAATTCATGGAGGGAAGAGACACTTATTTAGTTTTAGCAACTTCCTATTGGACACCCTGTATGTTTTTGATATTTTTAAATAAAGTAAATTAAATATATTTTTGAATGCATATACTTTTAGGTAATTAAAACGCCAATCCGAAATTTCATAGTTTTCCTTGAAAAATTCACAAAAATGACCTTTTTTCCGGCTCCTAGGTGTATATCTCCCCTTAACGGAACTGTCAAAAGAGTTGTAAGATATATCGTGTCGCCGTAGCATTTCGAGAACGAAATGAAGCGACGTCATCGCTGTCTTTGAGTATTACAACATCGTTAGTGACGTCTGAGTACTCTTTTAGGAACTTGCTCCAAAATGTATACGATCACAGTACATGAACGTTGCCTGTTGAACGACTTCAACAAGCAGCCTCCATGGATTTTGATAGCATACATTTTGGAGCAGCGTTTTTACACCATGCTTGGCTGACAGAATTCTGGCATTACGAGTCGGGGACGGAATTTGGGAGAAGAAAAAGTCGAGCGGGTCTGACATTGAAGCACAGAAAGTGAACGAAAAATGACGCTACCCAGATTTTTTCGTGTGTACTCGTGAACTATGTGGATCGCGGTTTCGAAGGTAACATATGGAATATATGATTAGATTTTGGTCCATCAAGGACGGTGTCTGATTGAGTCGAGGTGAACTTTGCGGGCCAACAATCACGGACCGCAAAGTTCACGTCGCTGAGGCTAATCGAAAGTAAGATATTTTACAACCTGTGGCGTCACGGTCAACGGTGTCTCGAGGGAATCTTCCTCGTCGTCGGTGGTGCCAGTTGGTGACTTTTTCTTTTTGTAACACTTGCAAATCCTTCCCAAAAGTGATATATTCTTCATTTTCATTATATAGATTTATATCCCACGTCTATATTTATTTACACATATATCCTTCCGCTTCCACGATTATGTTTACGTTCCGATGTGTTTTTTTTTTCGTTAAACTGTTTATAACTCGTCGCGATGAACAGTTCACATGGGGGTGTGCGAATCAATGAATGGTATCGCGTTGCCTGACGTCGAATCGACAAGACGATACACGAGCTGACCGATCCGGTGGCTCGTCAAGGACTTTAGCATCGCACCACTCATCCATCCTCTTTATAGGGAGCGGCGTGTGTCGAGGCGATGCTGCTACTCCTGATCATGGCGAATGCACCGTGCAGTTCCGGGCCACGAGTGCGCTTGAGCTTCGGCTCGAATACGACACCAGGGCTACCTCCTCGTTATCCAATTTGCAAACAAATTTTCCATATTCACTATCGCTACGCACTTCACCTGGATAAATTGTGAATAAATTGGGGGAAGGCTAAAACTCCCAACTCTCAGGGTCATGAGGATTAATTTTTGTTCAAATATATATTTATTATCGTTGCAAGAGATCCCAGACATCCGGGAATGAGTGAAATAAAAGGCACCAGCCGCTATAAACTGCAACTGATAATAAAAACATATTTTCTTATTGCGCGTATTGGAGGCGTCCAAGGAATGTCGGTTCGCGATTATTTACAGATCGTAAGCAAATAAGCCCGCGGCTTCGGAGATGTCGACGCCGCTACAAAGATATGGAGATTGATAAAAGTTTTATTGCGTTTTATCACTGTCGATTCGTCGATAAGCTAGAAACTTGCAGAGGAAAAAAAACCTGTTTATACCGCAGAGCCTTCGATGCCGTTTGGGATTTACCCGACCCGAAGACGGTAAGAACGATATTTTTTCATCGAGCTTATCAGAAAGAAATGATCGCATCGATGGCTGAGCTCGAAAGTTTCCCCTCGCGTGGCCCCCGTATTATGTTTTTTTTTATATTGCTCATTCAGGCATAGCATAAACACGCTGCAAATAATTGTCATTAGCGTCATCGTACATTCGTACGAGGGTCAACAGTGCAAATGTCCAAAACAGTACGATGTTGAAGTTTGCATCGTTGGGATGCAACGAAAGTTCAATCTCAATTTTTACATTTTCGCCATCATTCACAATGTAGACCTACAAATTTTAGCTGCAGGTTTCTGATGAGGATCTTAAGGGGCCAGTCCATTTTGAAAATTTAAAAAATCTAAAACAAGCAAGACTTGAAGAAGTCGACGATGATGAGCAATCAGAAGGGATTTTGTACGGTGCAGGAATTGCCGATGGAGTTTAGGTAAGAGTTTTTCATAGTATAAACTTCAAGCGCGTTTTTCTCGAAACAACGTTTTCAAAATCTAGCTCCATCGTATCTCTAAAACTAATAAACCGATTCTCTTGAAATTCGAACCACATATTCTAAACATGATTCGCAACAAGATGACCCTCGATGGTTTTAAAATTTTGATTTTTCCCTCTTTTTGCGAAAAAATGCGAAAAAAACAAGTTTAAAAAAAACTTTTTTCGTTTTTTCATCTGCTATTTGTTTATTTTTTGATAAAACTTTATATCCGAGGGTCATTTTGTAGCTAGTGTCATACTGAATCTAATGGATTTTGATTTTTTTGTTTCAGACAAGCCGTTGCCGAGTTGTGATGGAGCTACTTAGCCCACCTATTTTTAAGGCGTTTCGTTAAACTATGGTTTTTGTACTTAAAAATAAATATAATTAATTAAATTTTTTTTAAATGCACTTAAGACTTTATTTATTTATTTAGACCCAACAACTTTTATATTCATATTTTATATAAAATCCTCAAACAACATTGCGAAAATAGCCTTTTTTTGTGGGTCCAAAGTGGACTGGCCCCTTAAAAAATGATGCAAACTTTAACATCCTGAAACAATCATATTACTTATGAGCCGAAAAACCGGGCTTCCAACAACATGGTTTTTTTCAGGGAATTCAGAACTCGTTGTTCCTTTATTGAAGTCCATAATCCTTAGAGTGGAGCATGACAAGGGATGATTTTGCAATTTCATCCGCAAGCGGTCCACTGGTTTCGTGAAACACAAACGATAATTCTTCTAACGCCAAACTATCAGAAATCCACTATGGGTACGTTTTAAAAAAATCCAAGGGATGATACACCACTTTATTTTTCTTTTTTTTACCCTACGTTTAAAAGGGGTGCAGTTAATTAAACGCAACGGGGAAACACTTCACAAGGGGGACGAAATGAAAAATTACGCATTTTTGCCTGATAGCAAGCTTAGGGGGCTAATCACAAGAGCGATATTATGGATATATTTTTATATAGTCAGCGAATTTCGAAAAACATTAAATTATAACCAAGCTTCGTGGTATTGTTTTAAACATCCGCTCTCGTGATATTGCGCAAGTATTCGCGATTTCACTTTACCGGGCGGCCACTTGAAACTTCAAGTAATTCGCAGTTCAGATGACGCATGTAAAGTTCAAATTACGATGGTCCGTTATACTTTTCTCGCGTCCCTCTTTTCCTCCGTTTCGCTCGACATTCACGCGTATTGCCGCGCCTCGTGTTTTTCTTCAATTTTCTTTATTACCACAACGCCTAAATGCCACCAGTGGTTGAAAAAGGCACAAGCATTATAAACGACGTTGATGCGTGGATGAGTTTCTCGGGTCCTCGCGCCGACGTGTATCACTGTACCCGCGGAGCGGCATCGTCTGTCGCATTCGCGATGGATAATAAACCGCTGAAACATGATCCTTTTGTGGGTTCTTTACGAGCTTTGTTAGTGCAATGGAAAATTGTTTTTTTTTTTGCATTTTTCTATCGCGCAAGATTGTTCGCACTGTCTTTGAGTCCAGCGTGTGAACCGATGCAGTTTCGATAACGCCGAAACGTAATTGTTGCAACAATGTCTTCTTTGTAATTAATCGTCGAAAGTCGACGCGTCGTTTGTACTACGCATCCTCGGTACGGGATCGTTTCTTTTTTCTTCAATGTACTATATACTGATGAAGTAAACATTTTCGGGCTTTGCCCTAGAAGGCGGTTATCGTGGACGCGGTACGAGCCTGTAAACACTCGAAAGGCGCGTCGCCGCTAGAGGACGGCTTTCCTAGATGACAAAGAATAGGCCTTTGCAAGGGGTTCGGCGTTTTTGAGAGCAGTCCATGCTGGACCGTTGACGAGAACGCGTGATCGAACCGCATACTTTCTATCGGCGTTTCATTGTTACACGTCGAAGTCATTAAGGTAGTACAGCGGAATGACTAGTCAACAGAAAATCTATAAATTATCGAATCTAAAAAAAGCAAAATATAATGTATTTGGGTATAATAATAAACATGATACAGGAAATAATTATTTGAGAAGTGCATGTGATAACTGTTTGTATTATAGTTTGGTAAGTGAAGTAAAATCGCAATCAGATTTGACTTGAGTTGTCAATGGCCGCCATTTCATAATTCTGGCAATATCCGTGGCAACGCTGTATTCAGGTGCTTTCGATACATGTCAAGCATGCCTTTGTTTACTGTATGTGTAATCGTGTGTTGTAGTGTATGTGTAATGTGCATATTGTAACAAGAGAGATGGCAGACGCGGCTAGCGAGCGCAAAAATGAGTCGATTGAATCGATGATATCTGCTCGAAATGTCCCGTAACCTATATTTTTTATGGAACATACGTGACCGCGACAGTTTTCTTGTTATTCGTCGCTTTTCGCATAGCTCTGATCTAACCGGGAACTATTATTATTTCCGTTCCAAAGCTCGATCCGCACGGCTTCCCTACATGGTGCGGGTTAAGTGCATTTATTTCGTGAATTAATTACTATTGTACTTAGCCGGTAAGGCCTGCAGAGTTTTCGCGGATGTCATTTTTTATGTCTCTACTACAGCATCCAAAAAATTAATGTTTTTTGTAATGAGGAGGTTCGTGCACGTACTACCTTAAGGGACGAGATAAATACTTTGTACGAGTCCATTGGACATTTTACTTTATAAGATATACTCCTAGTAAGGAATTCTTACTACAGATCAGAAGTGGGATATGCCACGTGCTAGTTTTGGAATTACAAAATCCAAAAGACACAAGTGTGGTTATCCGAGGAAATTGAGAAGTGAAGACAAAAGTGGAACTAACGGTGAAAATGTCACGTTAAGAGGAGAGGAACACAAAGAAGAGAACAACACGCCATCCAACTCGAGCAGGCGTGATCGTGACAAGAAATTCGGAAGGACAAGGGATGACGATGGTCGGCGAGCGAAATCGCCTTCGCATCGCACGAGAATACGGGACTCAAGGGATAGCAGTCCGCGACGGTCCAGATCGAGGAGTCTCGAAGGTCGCACCCGTTATCGAAGAGTGACATCAGAGTCAGGCAGTAACGGTCAACGCTAAGAGCGCTAGCGACATCGTCAGGCGAGAAGCCGAAGTCGATTGAGAAGTTGCCTGCCCTGTAAATCTGCGAGGAGTCTGGTGGTAACGCAGCTCAGGGTGAGTTTAATTTTGCGAAATTGACTTAAGTGCTATCGGCTATCATTAAGACAGGTTCAGAACGATCAAATCAGTACATTACTGCGAAAGTAAATTTTATCCGTAAAAAGAAAGTCATCTGCTATGGAATGGTTAGAGAAAGTGAACATGTACGCGACCATGTACGAGTGGAATGATCACCGAAAGAAATGTACTTGGCTTTATTAAAATTGAAGGGAAGCGTTACAGTAGCAATTCGCAAACAATTCTAAGGAGAACAAGACTCTGGGGACTTCTTGACTACGCGGTAGCGTATAAAAGTACGCCGGGTCAATCTTTGCAAGCGTATTGCTTTGAGAAGGTCATAATAATCAATCGGGTGAGTCTAGAGCCCTAAACAAAAGATTATGGGATTCGTGGTCCACGGAATCCATGATGAACAGTTAAGAACGAATTTAATCAGTTAAAAGAGGAACACTCGCAGAATTGATTCGATGTCTGGAATCCGTATCAGTTGAAAAACATAAAGGGATTGAACATTTGAGGGGTGAGGAGGACTAGAAGCGTCCTTCGGTACAAGATAAGAAAAAAAAGCAGCCTAGACGACGTGAGAAGAAAGCATGGTTAAACGGCGAGGGAGCAGCCTCGCTGCAGAGCGTATTCTCGTTGGACGTATACGACATTGCGGTGACCCAAGTAAACAAACAACTCGAGAAATGCGTCCTGGGCAACCGAGAAAAGATATGTACCATTGATTTGGGAAGTAACTGCTCTATTCAGCGGGAGAGCCTAGCAAGTTCTTTAAAGTCAAAATTTCAAGACACAGGGAAAACCTTGCCAGCATTCGACCACGCAATAGTCGTCCAGATTACTCGATCGAGAATAAAGGTCACACGAATGAGATTCCTTAAAATAAGTTTTCATTGTTGCCGATGACCAATGAACGAAGGAAATTCTTATCGATGAGATATTTTGCTTAAGGCTGATATTAAGGCAATATCCGATGAGTCCAGAGTGATGGTTACTTCGGACAAACTGGTTAAAACCGATAACGTAGAAGTAGAGGTGATAGGTGTCGATCAGGTAGGAGCGTTGAAAGACGACGATATTTGGTGCGAAGATCGTGATGCGAGTAATAAAACAAATGTTTTATCACTACTGAACAATTATCGGGGAAACATATCCTTCCACATGAAAGAATTAGGCCACGCGATGCAGCAGAGATGAAAATTGAATTATTTACTGAAGTTACTGTTTTTCACTGGCCGTTTTGCCTCTCTAAAGCCGATCGGAATAAAGTCAAGATAATAGTAGCAGAACTGAGGAGAAGCGGCATTATTCGTGAGAGTACGTCGCCTTATGGCAGTCCCGTCGCGTCATACTCATGCAATAAAAATTAGGAAACGCGAATGGCAATGGACATAGAGGTCACAATAAAATTACTAAAGGTATTCAATATCCACTACCCATAATTAACGATCAAATAGATCAGCTTTGTACTCAATGGGTTTTCACATCTTTGGATTTAAAATCCGGACTCTGCTAAATCCCTATGCATCACGATTCCGTTGAGGATACTGCTTTTGTGACGCCGGATGAGCAATGGGAATTCTTGTGAATGCCTTTTGAGTAGGTTAACTCCGCGCTTAAGGAAGAGGTGCCTTGGTATGCATAGATGATGTACCGATCCCTACCGGAACGCTAGCCGAAGAGTTCGAACAATTGAAGATAGCTCTCAAGGCTCTTCAGGCGAGCAATTTGACTCTAAATCTGACCTAGCAAAAAAAAAGCAAAAATAAGATTGAGTATAACTTGAGCACACGAAAATTCGAAGAAAGGATACGACCAGGGACTCACAAAAGCGGACCCGTTGTAAAAACCAGGGACCCTACGAATGTAAAAGAATTTAGACAATTTTTAGATCTTGCGCAAGATTTAGATATTTCCGCAAGTTTGGTCAAGATTTTGCGCGGCAGACTGTTTCTGCAACTAATTACAATAATATATATACAGGGTGTCCTGTTATTAATGGCTAATCCTGCAACTGTTGATTGGTCAGATCATGTCCTACTATATACTGGAATTTCAGTTTAGGAAAAGTCCCACGATTTTTGAGGTTTTGGGCGTTATGTTATTTTTTTAAATCATCTGTTCTTGGTTTTTCGCATGCTATTTCTACGAATGATATGAATCGACAATAACAAGCAACTTTTCAAAGTAGATTCACAACGTTATATGTTCCAATTGGTTTTTATGAAAATTCTGCGTAAGATCTTTTTTCATAAAGTTTCCTTAACATTTAAAGTGAAAGAGAAGACTTTCTAAATAAAATAAATAACCAAGAATCTTTTGAAAACACGAGGTCAAAAAATGTTATCTTTTGTAGAAATGGCATTCAAAAAATCAGAAGCAGATGTTCTTTATTTCGAAAACCGTGGGACTTTTACTGAACCGAAGTTCCAGCATGTAGGAGGACATGATTTGACCTATCGACAGTTGCAGGATTATCCATTCATAACAGGAAACACCGTATATGTGTGTATGTATGTACGGATTTACACACACACACACACACACACACACACACACACACACACACACACACACACACACACACACACACACACACACACACACACACACACACACACACACACACACACATAATTTGCTCGTTTTCTAATTGTTTCGCGTCATGCTCTTTTCATGCCCCTTTAAGGCGGAACACCACTGTGATAGGTAAAAAAGATTCTTTTTACATATTCTCAGAATATACACATTCAAGAATAGGTGAAAAAAGTTTTAAGTTAAAATATTGAAAAATGAGCAACTTACAGACGATTTGGTGAGATCAGGTACCGCGACCATTTACATATACTGAAACTTTCAATCGCGTTTTTCTCAAAACGACTTTTCTCGATCCGGCCGGAATCGTAACTCTAGCTATAATTGACGGATGGTCAATTTAAAAAAAAAGCAAACTCCCCGTTATGACAGTAGCTATTGATGTACGTAACCCTTTTTATTTTAATTTAGTATTGTTAAGCCCCCGAATGTAAGTAAAAGTTTCGCCAAAACTCCACGTTTTTGTTTTGAACACCGGCCATTTTGTAGGTTTTTTTTTAAAGACGGCTATTTACATCGAAAACTCCATTTATATAGATGATACCTTTTAAAAAAATGTATCTTCCAGACCGACCATTGTCAAGTTATCGATCCGGCCATTTGACCACATTTTTTTAACAGAGGCTCTATTATACCGTTGTTAATGTTAATTTTTTTTTTAATCAGAATTTCCAGGAAATCTGTTCACTGTATGCTCAATACCATACCATTTTTCCAAATCCCAATAAACAATTCAGTAGACCAGAAAATTGGGGAAAAACGGTCTCTTTTAACCCGCCACAGTGGTGTCCTCCCTCAGGATCATCATGAATTCCATTTTAAAATCACTAAGTACATCTATACACGCACACACATTTTGATTTAATTATCAAATGCGCGTAATATCCTGTTTCCATATAATCAGTAGTTACTTGTTTCATTATCCTCAAACTTCCCAGAACTCTTCTGCCGCACTGCACGTGATGATAACGATGCAAGTGGAAGTGATGCATCCACGCGGCGCTTATCGTATGAAAAATGCGATTTTGTGCGTTCTCCGAAACGTCACGATCGTTCGGAGCGCCATTTCTCCCTAGCCAATGCAACATTTCGGCGAAGGGAAACTATGTTAAGAAGGGCTTTGGTTTTTCAAAATCTTGATCATTTTGGAGAAAGTTAAAATGAAGTTTTTTCTCCCTCCTACGCTCCTACTCTTTCAGGTGACTCTCTCATGCTTGCAACAGGTATATGGTGCAAGTATAGTGATATTTTGTTCTATTCAAAGTTAATTACACGTTATTACAAAATTGCATTTTCACGTTCACGCGCTCTCAGCTCTTACCAACCCAAACAAACAAGTGCACAATTTGCAGTAAGTAATGCTGCAACGAGACGTATTGATGAAATAAATAGCCGATCTGTCTTATTTATTATTCGTCATACGGAGAATGAATGTGGCATCGATGCATCTTCTTCCCGTATAGTCTGTCTTGCACAACTTTAGTACATGATCGATTTCTTGTGTATACATTAATCATTATTTTCTCCTACTGGATAACTGATACGAGCATACGATGTGTATTATTTTTTTTTTTCTCGTATGTATAATTAATACGAGCTTGATGGGCGTTCTCGTTATCCGTCGCGTCTGTCTTCGACGATTGTGTCTGTATTTGCAAGAATCCTTGATCGACTCGCAATCGCGAAGAATTGGCTAGAGGCTATGCGACTCGTTATTGCCAAGGCCAATTTCTCTGTCTCTCTCTCTCGCTCTCTCTCTCAACTCTGCTTGAACGAATACCGACACCGCAAATTGCAGGGGCTTATCATCAAGTGTTTACAAAATGCATAGGCTTGAACTTTTGTGCCCCGAAATTTACGTCGTCGCGATAACCTTCGACGGGTCTATACAACGAACCGACTTGCGCGCGTTCAATGGCTCTTGAATGAAATCTCACCACTGCATATATCGGGTCGTGCCTGCTCACAACTCCGTTCCATTCACGCTCCTACCTGTGTGTCACTTTCTCAAAAGCCACGTCACTTTGCGGGAAATTGCAATTACGTTCGCATCTCGCGTATCACGTAACAGAACCAAACTCACGGTCAATTGCTTTTCGTGTATGTGGGTGCGCTGCACTTTTTCACGTGTATCAATCGCGGACGTACAGGGAGACTAGCCAAGAGAAAATTTTGATAATCCAGGTTTTTCATCGATTCGATGAAAAAAAAAAACGCCCGAGTGTTTTATATTTCCGGTCTCGCGAGCGAAATATTTTTTATTCACGGAACATCTTGTAGAAAATGGGACATAAGAACCGTTCGGAAACGGTGCCAAGAGTTTTTTTTTTCTCCAAATTGCGAACAAATTAGAAGACAGGATGGGAGATTCTTTCCCGAAACTCAAATAATTATGTCGAGAGAAATTTATATGTAAGAAAAATATATTTTTTTAAACATGCTTTTATTTAATATACTAAAAAGTCGAAAATAATTTTGTTTTCCACTCATATGTGACTATAAATGAAAGCTTGGGGTGCTCAACTTTTTAAATGTTTAATAAATTTGATCAATTCAGTTTCATTAACCGCGTTTGATTGTGCACAATAGTAATTAGAGAAATTATCATCACACGTTTATACTCAGTTTCGGGATTTATATTTAAAAAATCTAAGGTTGTTTTACAGTAAGTTGAATACTACAGTTGATCGATAACTCGCACACACACGCAAATGAATGTCGACTGAACTTACAGGATCAGCTATGTGCTCCCACTTCTCACCGAGATAGTCCCATGTTTCTTCAGCCATTGCTCGTGTCACTTCGGCCTCGAATAATAATCTCTTGTTGGATGTAACGTTTTGTCCTGTGTAGCGTTGTTTTCCTGGATTTTGTGTCGAAATGGAAAAGTCAACGAGTCAACGACACGACCGTTCGGACTTGTAGTCCGTCGACTAAGAGAGTCTTTGCTTATATCACACGATGTCCGCCAAAACCCTACCCTATACTATATTCCATCGTCTCGAAATACATAACACTTATGCGTGTGCGAGTCAGTATTTATAGTGCAAGGTTTTTAGCTCCTCTCCGTAGCGTACTATACACGTGCCTCCTTTAGACCCTTCCGTCTCACTCCTTCTCACGCCTTTCTTCTTCATGTGTATTTAGCGAAGCGCATTTAGAGTAAAAATAATCAGATTGGCGAAATATGAAAAGATCATTTTGTCATTTACATGGTCACGCGCTGTACAATCATTACTTTCTTTTGTCAATCTCCGAGAGAAAAGTTACCTGCATAAAGGAACGAGGACACGTGCGTGCATAACTTTTGTGTGCTATACTACATTTTGTCCATGAACATCAATTTTGAAAGATCCTACATCCAAGTTTTTTGTTAAAAATTCAAGAATCGCTTACTTCGGGCGGATACTAAATATTTTGATACCCACAATGAATTTTTTTTACCACTTTTGAATAACCAAATCACAACCATGAACCTTGAACAGTTAGCAGTCAATTTTCGGATTTTTTAAAACGTTCATCGCTCAGAAAGCAAAGAAAAAATCATACTTCCACTGCGGGTGATAGCTTGAACATTTTTACATATAATCACGAGTTTTTGGGATTTTTTCAGATTTTTGAATCGGGGCGTTTTTTTCGGAGGATTTTTTTTTGACTAAGGATCATTTCGAAAAAAGTAAAAAAAACAGGGTGTCTTTTAGAGTCAATGGAATCAGATAAAAAAATTAATGGAATTGTGCGGGGGTCAGGGAAAAAGTACACCGGGTTCACGTGGAATACCTCATACGTTTATTTTCGATTATTAGATGATCTTTTTGGTGCTTTGTAATTACTACTCTCTTTTTTAGTGTGTTTAATGCTATGGTTAGAAAATGTATTAAAAAACCATTCCTTCGGTAGCTTGCCTCCGCGGGCGCTTTGTGAGGAGGACTTTTCGGGTGCGGAACGGGATGGGGGTAGGTAAAGGTTGGGTGTTTACAATATTTACGTTACATACATTTTCGGCATGTAGTGCTAGGGCGGGGTTGATTATGTATACTATCGATTTTTACTCTCTTCGCTAATCTTGGCGAACTCTGTTCGCAATCCTTTGACGCTGCTGTAGGAGTGTTATTTTCATAAGTTTGGCTTCGCCCTGAAGCCACCAGGACTTTCCTAGTAGCCTATAGACACTCTAATGATCTCTTGTTTCTTTAGATTCAAGTTTTTTTTTTTTTTAGGTTTCAAAAAGGTAGTTTATTTCATTGATTTGTCGTTATACATATGTAAGTAATAAACCTCCTTATCCAACTTACTCGCTAATATATGGTTGTCTGGTTTGTCGTCTCGCGACGCGTCTTACCAAATTGCACTCTTTATAAAAATAAAAATTATTTTCGGTTATTATATGATCTTTTTCTTTGGTAATTCGTAGATACTAGTCTCTTTTGTTTTTGTTGCGTCTAATGCTATGGTAAAAAAAAAAATTCAAAAAACCATTGCTGCTGTCTCTTGCCTCTGCGGGCGTCGTATAGGGAGGGGGGGGGTCTTCTTTGGAGTGGGACGGGAAGGGGGTGGGGGTGGGGGTTAACTAATTACAATATATACAATGTTTGCGTTTTGGATGTACAGCACTAGGGTCCTGCGGAATATTTCTACACCGGGAATTTTTCTATCTTCGCTGTTCTCGGCGAGTTCTATTCGCGATCCTTTGTTGTTGCTGTTGGAGCGTTCTTTTTATTCTGGCTCTCCGTCTCAGCTCATCCATGTGTTTGGCTTCGCCCTGAAGCCACCAGTATTTTCCAGATAACCTGTTAAGGCTTTCATGATCTCTTGTGGGTAAGGCCGTGGAGTACACCCAGTTCTCCCTCGGTATGTTGTCCGTGTTTACATGTATCGCTTTTTTTGCGCAATGTCTTGGGATGTGGTATATTATTGGGATGTTGCTGTCGTCTTGTATGCATCCCAGTCTATCTAAGTTTGTGAATAGCTCGGGAGGGGAGTAATTGCTTCTTGCCATCCTGAGGATTGTTGTTGCGTTGTCAATCGGCAACCCATTGAGGAGATCGTTGTTAATTCGGTAGGCGTTGCTGAAATAATTTCTCGTCAGCATGAGGCAGAACGTGTCAAATCGAGGGATGTCTGCTATGTTGTATATTGCTTCGTTTGCGATACGTCTTGTGTAATTTGTATCAGCTGTGCGGTACTGGCCTAGGCAGGCTCTCAGACACGTCCTCTCAAACTTTCTGTATTTTTCCATGACCGATGGTCCCACATTCCACCATATTGGGGCGGCATATGATAATATCGGTCGGATTAAAAGCTGGTAGCATATGATTTTTGCTTTTGGTTCCATGTTTCTGTTGTAGAAGATTCTGTGGTTGGCTCTCAGTGCGTTTTTTGCTTTGGCTAGTTGGATGGAATGATGTTTGTTCATTCTGAGTAGGTAATCGAAGTGCACTCCGAGGTATTTGACTATTTCTTTATTGGGAATTGGTGTGGCTTCTCCCGTGTCTCTGTCTTCTATCGTAATTTGAAAGTTTTTAATGAGTGGTACAGTTAGAGGGGATATTTCGTTTACGGTTTTTCTGAATAAGATCGTTTCACTTTTGAGTGGGTTTATCTTGAGGTTCCACTCTTTGTAGTACGCGTATATTTCATTTACGATGTGATTTAATTTATCTTGGATAATTGGGATTTTGCTATCAGCGACGTATGTTACCATATCGTCTGCATAAGCCCCGGAGTGAGTGTTATTACCTGTATTTAGATTAAATAGATTTAGTATTCTGCTGTTGTAAATGTTGAAAAGTACTGGAGAAGTTACCGTCCCTTGTTGCATGCCCTCGCATATTTGGAATACCATAGTTGTCTGGTTGTAGCCATCCCAGGTGACGAACGATTTGCCGTGGATCATGTCGTAGATGAGAAGGAGTAGCGTGCGAGGAAAGTTATATATCTGCATTAAGTAGATCAGTCCGTTCAGCCAAACTGAGTCGAACGCTTTTTCGAGGTCTATGAGTGTGGCTCCAATTAGTTTACCATTCATAAGGTGTCTGTTGATATCCGAGGAAAATTTATGTATTGCGTGTACTGTAGAATGCTTCGCTCTGAAGCCGAACTGGTTGTTGGGGATTATCCCATTTGAATCCGTGTGTTTTATCAGTTGGGTTTTGATGAGTTTTTCGAAGATCTTGCTGATGTTGATAGTGAGGCTTATAGGTCTGTAGCTGGCTGGATCCGATGCATCTTTGTCTTTCTTTTTTATCGGGATTACTTTGGCTTTTTTCCATCTGGTAGGGTAGTACGAGTGATTGAAGCAGTTGTTGAAGATGATTGTGTAATCCTTTATAATATCAGGTGGGAGGTGTTTTAGCACTATCATTGGTATGTTGTCTAGGCCGCTGGATGTCTTGTTTTTTGCCTTCTTTAATATGTGGGACACCTCTGTGTGTGAATGGAGGAATTTTGTATCTCCTTGTCCTTGAGCGGGGTAGTGTGCTGGGTTATTATTCGCAAACTCTGTGTGTGTGATATTATGCGCTCTATTGCGTTGAATGCCTAGCTTTATTTCTTCTGCAGCTGCATCGGCGAGACGTTTCGTCTCCGTACCTTGGTTTGAGTATCTTGGTGAATTGATAGTTTCGAAGTATTTACCAATGATGTTCAGCTTCATTAATGGGCTTGAAAAGATGTAATCGTTACCTCGTGTGATGAGGGGAGCGCTGTGTAAAACCTCTTCCGTTAGCAGTGTGTTGTTGTTTTTATTTATAGCCAGAGTGTCAATTCTCGGTGGATCTTTGTACCTGAAGTTTCGGTTAATTCTGGGGAAAAATTTGGCCGCATCGCGGTAATCAATGCTTCGCGCTTTTGCATTCCAGTAAGCTGTTTCTGATTTTCTGAATTGTTTTGCTAGTAGTTTATTAAGCGATTTTATAAGTGATCTGATGTGTTTGTAAAACTGCGTGTTGGGGTTATTACTTTTAAATAGACAAGCTAATAACCTTGACTTGAGTGACTGGGTTTTTTTTATTTTGTTGCTTACGTATTTCAGGCATCCGATGTTAACGTCTGGGTTGATTTTAGGTACTATTGTATTGATAGCCTCTACGATGGTCTCTTCAATTTTGGTAATTTGTTCATTAATTTCGTTAATCGTTAGATTTCTGTCATGCGGTAGTTGATCGGTGTAATTGTCTTGGAGATGCTGTGTAAAGTTCCTCCAATTTGTTCTCTTGAAATTGTATCTGGGAATTGGCGGCAGTGGGGGAGCGAATCCCATGAAGATCTCGTTACAGTCTATGGCAAAGGTGATCGCATTATGGTCGCTGTCATATGCGAGTGTCGGAACATTATTGTTGCTCAGGTCTTTGAGCTCGATGCGCGAGTCAGCGAGGCAGTAATCAAGAAATGAACCCGAACGGGGGTACGTCGGCTTATCTGCGGCGTAGATCACTGTCCTATTCGTAATACTGTGTTCTTCTTCCCATGTGTTGAGCTGGATCCCTCTTTCGTTCGATTTGCGGTCACCCCATCTTGTGTGTCTGGCGTTTAGGTCCCCGGCCATGATGAAATATACTTTGGATCCGCCTAGTTTATGCTCTTGAAAGATCCTGTTGAGTTCAGTGATGAACGTCCTCTTGTTGTTGCAGGCGGCATACAAACTGAATATATACAGGGTATTGTTTGAGTTAAGGTTTATTTTGATTAATGTGTACTCTATGACTTTGTTATTCAGCGAGTTTGGATGCTGAATGTGCTGATAGCTGATCTTCTTGTTGATCATGATCGCTGTTCCTCCACCAGTTTTAGCGTTTGGTCGATCCGTTCGTATGAAGGCATAATTCTGGAAACTGGGCTTATGTTTAGCGTTTAGCTTTGTTTCAGAAATCAGCGATATATCGATCTGATTGCTGTTTACGAATTCTTGGAGGTCTAATCTTCTCTTGTTTGTTGCTAAAGAGTTGACATTTATTGCACAGAATTTGAGCTTATAATTGGGGGCAATGTTATGCCTTCGATTTTGGTTTATTGTTAATGGATCGTTAGCCATTTTACTATTGATACTGATCCATCAGTATTTCGATGTTCCGTGCGTTTTTTGCAACTTTTCTATCTATCTCCGCGAGTTGTGTTTTGAGAATCTCCATTATGCTGTTTTTGAAGTTATCTAGCATTCTTTCGAGTTGGGGGAGACTAGCGTTATCATAGTTATTGTTGTTATTGTGTATATTATTTTCTTCAGTTATGTATGATTTGGTTCTGTTACCGGTATGTGGCTGGTTGTGGAAGTTTTCAGCTATGGTTTGATTTGTTAAATTCCTGTTCCTTGGGAGTGGAGGGAAATCGTTGTTATAGTTGTCTGCAACGGAAGCGTACGGGATACTCGGGTTGACGTATCTCTCCACTTTTCGTATGTATTCCGTTTTTAGGGTTCGCCTCAGTCCTAGGGCTCTTCGTTTGAGATCTTGCGCCGTTGCCAGGTAGGGGCAGCCCATGTATGAAGCCGGGTGGCCGTTTTCGCCGCAATTTGCACATTTAACTTTGTCCTTCGTTTCAAAATCATTTACCTCACACACTCCTCCGTTCTTAAGTGGACCGTGGTCTTTCCCACATTTCACGCATCTGAACTGCAATTGGCAGTTCTTGCTTGCGTGTCCTACGCGTTGGCATCTTTTGCATTGAAACACCATTTTTTTTCGCATTCTTTCCCACCTGATTGGTTGGTATAGTAGGAATTTGAGTCTGGTTAGTTCTACGGTCTTGCTGTCCGGGGAAAGCTGGACGATATAATGGAATTTATTTTTATCGTTTTTGTCGAAGTTAAGTTTCGTGACTTCTTCTACTTTAGTATTTGGTAGGTTTTTTTTATTAATGCAGTCTTTTACCTCTTCTTCATTATAGTCGGCTCTTATCCCCTTTAGAACGAGTGACTTCTTTTTCTCTTCTCGGGGGGTGAAGGTGAAGTACTGAAGAGCGTTATCCTCTAGTAATTTTTTTATCGCATGGAAGACTTCAGCGCGCTGTGGCATCACTCTTGTGTAGTCTCCAGTCGTTTGTTTCAGCCAGAAATCTTCCTCTGCGATTTTGGCATCTGTAAAGACCCTTATCAAGTGTCTCGGGTTAGCCCTATATACGTGAATTGGCGGAGGTCTTGATTTTGGTTTTGGGACATCGGCGTGGATGTCCTGGCCTCCTCTACTGGTACGCGGTGCCTGGGTGGTTGAGCATCGCGTGTTTATCGGCTGTGGTTGGTCGGTGTCTCCCTCTGCCGCGCTCTCGTTGTCCGTGAGCATCTCGTATTGGTTGGAGATGGCGATCCCTACTTTACCAACGGTCGATTTTGGCCTGCTTACCCGCTTAGGCACTGAGAATCCAGATGTCCCTGGTGATTCGTTTTCTTTGTTGGCGGTGTCGCTGTCCGCGTCCATCGAGGAAGATCTAGATCTCGCTCTTGAGAGGTTAGGTGCAGCCTTTGGCTTGTATTTGTTCACCACCCTTTCGATATTGGTTGTACACAATAATCTGTCGAGATCCCTCGCCCTTTTCCTGAGAGCTGCTTGTGTCCGGCTCTCTGGCGCGGAGTCTTCATATCTCCTTTTGTGCATTTTTTATTTGTTTTTGTGCTGCGGGTTAGCGCGTCGGGGATACGCGTCCCCCGACCCGCGTCGTTCTGTCGATCTTTGTCACCACTCTAAATTTTGCTATCTATTGTTTTGTGGGGGAAAATAGATCGATAGCCGATCACTGCACTGTTCTGGGGAGTGAATTTGTGTCCTCACTGCACAATCACCCTCACAAATACGACGTTACATTTCGCTTTTTGTCTATCATTGGTAGCTCGATATATCACGATGCTCTCTCTCCAACAGCCAGAGCTGAACTGTTTAGATTCAAGTTTTTTAGGTTTCAAAAAGGTAGTTTATTTCATTGATTTGTCGTTATACATATGTAAGTAATAAACCTCCTTATCCAACTTACTCGCTAATATATGGTTGTCTGGTTTGTCGTCTCGCGACGCGTCTTACCAAATTGCACTCTTTATAAAAATAAAAATTATTTTCGGTTATTATATGATCTTTTTCTTTGGTAATTCGTAGATACTAGTCTCTTTTGTTTTTGTTGCGTCTAATGCTATGGTAAAAAAAAAAATTCAAAAAACCATTGCTGCTGTCTCTTGCCTCTGCGGGCGTCGTATAGGGAGGGGGGGGGTCTTCTTTGGAGTGGGACGGGAAGGGGGTGGGGGTGGGGGTTAACTAATTACAATATATACAATGTTTGCGTTTTGGATGTACAGCACTAGGGTCCTGCGGAATATTTCTACACCGGGAATTTTTCTATCTTCGCTGTTCTCGGCGAGTTCTATTCGCGATCCTTTGTTGTTGCTGTTGGAGCGTTCTTTTTATTCTGGCTCTCCGTCTCAGCTCATCCATGTGTTTGGCTTCGCCCTGAAGCCACCAGTATTTTCCAGATAACCTGTTAAGGCTTTCATGATCTCTTGTGGGTAAGGCCGTGGAGTACACCCAGTTCTCCCTCGGTATGTTGTCCGTGTTTACATGTATCGCTTTTTTTGCGCAATGTCTTGGGATGTGGTATATTATTGGGATGTTGCTGTCGTCTTGTATGCATCCCAGTCTATCTAAGTTTGTGAATAGCTCGGGAGGGGAGTAATTGCTTCTTGCCATCCTGAGGATTGTTGTTGCGTTGTCAATCGGCAACCCATTGAGGAGATCGTTGTTAATTCGGTAGGCGTTGCTGAAATAATTTCTCGTCAGCATGAGGCAGAACGTGTCAAATCGAGGGATGTCTGCTATGTTGTATATTGCTTCGTTTGCGATACGTCTTGTGTAATTTGTATCAGCTGTGCGGTACTGGCCTAGGCAGGCTCTCAGACACGTCCTCTCAAACTTTCTGTATTTTTCCATGACCGATGGTCCCACATTCCACCATATTGGGGCGGCATATGATAATATCGGTCGGATTAAAAGCTGGTAGCATATGATTTTTGCTTTTGGTTCCATGTTTCTGTTGTAGAAGATTCTGTGGTTGGCTCTCAGTGCGTTTTTTGCTTTGGCTAGTTGGATGGAATGATGTTTGTTCATTCTGAGTAGGTAATCGAAGTGCACTCCGAGGTATTTGACTATTTCTTTATTGGGAATTGGTGTGGCTTCTCCCGTGTCTCTGTCTTCTATCGTAATTTGAAAGTTTTTAATGAGTGGTACAGTTAGAGGGGATATTTCGTTTACGGTTTTTCTGAATAAGATCGTTTCACTTTTGAGTGGGTTTATCTTGAGGTTCCACTCTTTGTAGTACGCGTATATTTCATTTACGATGTGATTTAATTTATCTTGGATAATTGGGATTTTGCTATCAGCGACGTATGTTACCATATCGTCTGCATAAGCCCCGGAGTGAGTGTTATTACCTGTATTTAGATTAAATAGATTTAGTATTCTGCTGTTGTAAATGTTGAAAAGTACTGGAGAAGTTACCGTCCCTTGTTGCATGCCCTCGCATATTTGGAATACCATAGTTGTCTGGTTGTAGCCATCCCAGGTGACGAACGATTTGCCGTGGATCATGTCGTAGATGAGAAGGAGTAGCGTGCGAGGAAAGTTATATATCTGCATTAAGTAGATCAGTCCGTTCAGCCAAACTGAGTCGAACGCTTTTTCGAGGTCTATGAGTGTGGCTCCAATTAGTTTACCATTCATAAGGTGTCTGTTGATATCCGAGGAAAATTTATGTATTGCGTGTACTGTAGAATGCTTCGCTCTGAAGCCGAACTGGTTGTTGGGGATTATCCCATTTGAATCCGTGTGTTTTATCAGTTGGGTTTTGATGAGTTTTTCGAAGATCTTGCTGATGTTGATAGTGAGGCTTATAGGTCTGTAGCTGGCTGGATCCGATGCATCTTTGTCTTTCTTTTTTATCGGGATTACTTTGGCTTTTTTCCATCTGGTAGGGTAGTACGAGTGATTGAAGCAGTTGTTGAAGATGATTGTGTAATCCTTTATAATATCAGGTGGGAGGTGTTTTAGCACTATCATTGGTATGTTGTCTAGGCCGCTGGATGTCTTGTTTTTTGCCTTCTTTAATATGTGGGACACCTCTGTGTGTGAATGGAGGAATTTTGTATCTCCTTGTCCTTGAGCGGGGTAGTGTGCTGGGTTATTATTCGCAAACTCTGTGTGTGTGATATTATGCGCTCTATTGCGTTGAATGCCTAGCTTTATTTCTTCTGCAGCTGCATCGGCGAGACGTTTCGTCTCCGTACCTTGGTTTGAGTATCTTGGTGAATTGATAGTTTCGAAGTATTTACCAATGATGTTCAGCTTCATTAATGGGCTTGAAAAGATGTAATCGTTACCTCGTGTGATGAGGGGAGCGCTGTGTAAAACCTCTTCCGTTAGCAGTGTGTTGTTGTTTTTATTTATAGCCAGAGTGTCAATTCTCGGTGGATCTTTGTACCTGAAGTTTCGGTTAATTCTGGGGAAAAATTTGGCCGCATCGCGGTAATCAATGCTTCGCGCTTTTGCATTCCAGTAAGCTGTTTCTGATTTTCTGAATTGTTTTGCTAGTAGTTTATTAAGCGATTTTATAAGTGATCTGATGTGTTTGTAAAACTGCGTGTTGGGGTTATTACTTTTAAATAGACAAGCTAATAACCTTGACTTGAGTGACTGGGTTTTTTTTATTTTGTTGCTTACGTATTTCAGGCATCCGATGTTAACGTCTGGGTTGATTTTAGGTACTATTGTATTGATAGCCTCTACGATGGTCTCTTCAATTTTGGTAATTTGTTCATTAATTTCGTTAATCGTTAGATTTCTGTCATGCGGTAGTTGATCGGTGTAATTGTCTTGGAGATGCTGTGTAAAGTTCCTCCAATTTGTTCTCTTGAAATTGTATCTGGGAATTGGCGGCAGTGGGGGAGCGAATCCCATGAAGATCTCGTTACAGTCTATGGCAAAGGTGATCGCATTATGGTCGCTGTCATATGCGAGTGTCGGAACATTATTGTTGCTCAGGTCTTTGAGCTCGATGCGCGAGTCAGCGAGGCAGTAATCAAGAAATGAACCCGAACGGGGGTACGTCGGCTTATCTGCGGCGTAGATCACTGTCCTATTCGTAATACTGTGTTCTTCTTCCCATGTGTTGAGCTGGATCCCTCTTTCGTTCGATTTGCGGTCACCCCATCTTGTGTGTCTGGCGTTTAGGTCCCCGGCCATGATGAAATATACTTTGGATCCGCCTAGTTTATGCTCTTGAAAGATCCTGTTGAGTTCAGTGATGAACGTCCTCTTGTTGTTGCAGGCGGCATACAAACTGAATATATACAGGGTATTGTTTGAGTTAAGGTTTATTTTGATTAATGTGTACTCTATGACTTTGTTATTCAGCGAGTTTGGATGCTGAATGTGCTGATAGCTGATCTTCTTGTTGATCATGATCGCTGTTCCTCCACCAGTTTTAGCGTTTGGTCGATCCGTTCGTATGAAGGCATAATTCTGGAAACTGGGCTTATGTTTAGCGTTTAGCTTTGTTTCAGAAATCAGCGATATATCGATCTGATTGCTGTTTACGAATTCTTGGAGGTCTAATCTTCTCTTGTTTGTTGCTAAAGAGTTGACATTTATTGCACAGAATTTGAGCTTATAATTGGGGGCAATGTTATGCCTTCGATTTTGGTTTATTGTTAATGGATCGTTAGCCATTTTACTATTGATACTGATCCATCAGTATTTCGATGTTCCGTGCGTTTTTTGCAACTTTTCTATCTATCTCCGCGAGTTGTGTTTTGAGAATCTCCATTATGCTGTTTTTGAAGTTATCTAGCATTCTTTCGAGTTGGGGGAGACTAGCGTTATCATAGTTATTGTTGTTATTGTGTATATTATTTTCTTCAGTTATGTATGATTTGGTTCTGTTACCGGTATGTGGCTGGTTGTGGAAGTTTTCAGCTATGGTTTGATTTGTTAAATTCCTGTTCCTTGGGAGTGGAGGGAAATCGTTGTTATAGTTGTCTGCAACGGAAGCGTACGGGATACTCGGGTTGACGTATCTCTCCACTTTTCGTATGTATTCCGTTTTTAGGGTTCGCCTCAGTCCTAGGGCTCTTCGTTTGAGATCTTGCGCCGTTGCCAGGTAGGGGCAGCCCATGTATGAAGCCGGGTGGCCGTTTTCGCCGCAATTTGCACATTTAACTTTGTCCTTCGTTTCAAAATCATTTACCTCACACACTCCTCCGTTCTTAAGTGGACCGTGGTCTTTCCCACATTTCACGCATCTGAACTGCAATTGGCAGTTCTTGCTTGCGTGTCCTACGCGTTGGCATCTTTTGCATTGAAACACCATTTTTTTTCGCATTCTTTCCCACCTGATTGGTTGGTATAGTAGGAATTTGAGTCTGGTTAGTTCTACGGTCTTGCTGTCCGGGGAAAGCTGGACGATATAATGGAATTTATTTTTATCGTTTTTGTCGAAGTTAAGTTTCGTGACTTCTTCTACTTTAGTATTTGGTAGGTTTTTTTTATTAATGCAGTCTTTTACCTCTTCTTCATTATAGTCGGCTCTTATCCCCTTTAGAACGAGTGACTTCTTTTTCTCTTCTCGGGGGGTGAAGGTGAAGTACTGAAGAGCGTTATCCTCTAGTAATTTTTTTATCGCATGGAAGACTTCAGCGCGCTGTGGCATCACTCTTGTGTAGTCTCCAGTCGTTTGTTTCAGCCAGAAATCTTCCTCTGCGATTTTGGCATCTGTAAAGACCCTTATCAAGTGTCTCGGGTTAGCCCTATATACGTGAATTGGCGGAGGTCTTGATTTTGGTTTTGGGACATCGGCGTGGATGTCCTGGCCTCCTCTACTGGTACGCGGTGCCTGGGTGGTTGAGCATCGCGTGTTTATCGGCTGTGGTTGGTCGGTGTCTCCCTCTGCCGCGCTCTCGTTGTCCGTGAGCATCTCGTATTGGTTGGAGATGGCGATCCCTACTTTACCAACGGTCGATTTTGGCCTGCTTACCCGCTTAGGCACTGAGAATCCAGATGTCCCTGGTGATTCGTTTTCTTTGTTGGCGGTGTCGCTGTCCGCGTCCATCGAGGAAGATCTAGATCTCGCTCTTGAGAGGTTAGGTGCAGCCTTTGGCTTGTATTTGTTCACCACCCTTTCGATATTGGTTGTACACAATAATCTGTCGAGATCCCTCGCCCTTTTCCTGAGAGCTGCTTGTGTCCGGCTCTCTGGCGCGGAGTCTTCATATCTCCTTTTGTGCATTTTTTATTTGTTTTTGTGCTGCGGGTTAGCGCGTCGGGGATACGCGTCCCCCGACCCGCGTCGTTCTGTCGATCTTTGTCACCACTCTAAATTTTGCTATCTATTGTTTTGTGGGGGAAAATAGATCGATAGCCGATCACTGCACTGTTCTGGGGAGTGAATTTGTGTCCTCACTGCACAATCACCCTCACAAATACGACGTTACATTTCGCTTTTTGTCTATCATTGGTAGCTCGATATATCACGATGCTCTCTCTCCAACAGCCAGAGCTGAACTGTTTAGATTCAAGTCAGGATGGCCGAGCGGTCTAAGGCGCTGCGTTCAGGTCGCAGTCCACTTCTGTGGGCGTGGGTTCGAATCCCACTTCTGACAATCTTTTTTTTTCATCTTCGAAAAAAAAAAAAAATATACACATATGTACGTAAAAATATTAAAGAATTTATAATAATGCTTTACGTGAGGATTTGTAATCTCTCATTTTGGTGAGTAGGTGAGCTTCAAACTTGGGCTTGCGTCCCTGTTTTTTTGATAGAGCAATTCATAATCATATAAAACTGTCGACTAGATACGATTTTTCTAGTTTGAACCGGTGCTTTATTCGTCCTGCCAAACCAATATTAATACACAATGATAGTAGCTTAACAATTTGACGTTGCAAACATTCTATCGTGCCGAAAAGAAACTCGGTGGGTAATGCAGGTGGCATTGAAATGCACGGCGTGTACATATATATATACAGCTAGCACCTCGAGGAGATAACGCGTTGAGGCTAAAAAACGTCTACAATTTCGACTCAATAATCTATCAACATGGCGGACAGCGGTGTACTCGCCACAATTTCGGGTGCTGCACTTTCTCTCTTGTTTTACGAAAATGCGTGCAGTGTCGGTGATCAGGTGAGTTTTATTTTGTGTAAACTTCCCGAAGCAAACGCGCTCGGTCCATTGAAGATTGAGGGAGGTGGAATAAATGATTAAGCAAGTACGCTTCCAACCTCGACAAACATAACCTCAACGTTCGACCCGACCGGTGTTTACACAAAGTACAGAACAAAAAGAAAACGTTACGTCCATTGTCGTTGAATCACGCCTTTTTGTTTATTCAGATGGGATTTTTGCTGGGTGATATGGTCACGTTCGTCACGAAAAAAGTCACCGATTTCGAGAGGCAGGTTGTATCCACGAGACGTCAAATAGGTAAACTTCTTGGATAAATGCGCCGTCGTCACGGCCAAGCGAGCGTTGGATCTTCGACGTATATTGACATATACATGTACATACATATATGTAAATATGCGTGTCCGTGTTACAATTTCAGAGATTACCGGCGTTTTCGCGTGCTCGGCCGTCGGACAAATCTGCGATGAAACTGGCAGGTTGCACAAAGAAAAATTGACCGCTTTCGTTCACAGCAGGGGCAAAGAGATCGTCGGCTGGTTTCGATTTCGACACAACAATCTCCCATGTCCAACCTTCAGAGATAAAATTCTTCACAAGGAATTGACCAGTTATTTCCACGAGTACAACAGCCAGCTGCCGAAAGAATATTTCGTGGCCTGCATCTTGGCAGCCACAAAGACGGAAAAAATGGGGACCCACAAGTTTCGCCATGTGTTGCTTCGGTATGAAGATGGGTGAGTTGATATTTCTCTCGGTTAATGGTACTAATAATGAAGCAACTCACCGATGCGATACAGGGGTCTGTAGATTGAGATAAATGATTCAGCAAGTCGAGGATCTTAGATCAGAGGTTCATCAATGAACGTTAGAGAACACTTTTTTTTTGTCTGACGTGTTGATAAGTTGAACATCGACGGTTCGATACATTTTACCACACCGTTTTCTGGAAAATAAATACTAAAATCCAAGAAATTTAGTAGAGTTCTTACACAAAGTGGTGCATTCAGCTGTACTTTATATCTTTTGTTGACGTTCGATAACCATAGAATTCCAGGTCGACGCACAATGCGTCATGAGAAACTGTGTTGAAATGTCTAGATTTTAATGTTTTATTTCTTGAAAATTATGTTGTTTATTTCTTGAAAAAAAAATCAGTATCCTCCAACACCGGTCTGTGGACTGCTCGGCTCTTCCAAAATGATGAAATTCATTGTTAAAAATTGGCGATCTAATCATAAATTTAATTTACCTCTGATTCGATTTATTTTGACTCCTCATCACAGTCATTGGAAGTAATGCAGCAAAATACAGTTTTGTTTGTGCTCTTAGGCCCCATATGCCAAGCGTACAAGTTTTTAAACGCGACGAAAAAATGTTACAGAACGTATCGGCCGGTTCCTCTGAAGATAAACAATCTCGGTGACAACGCGGCTCGACACGACGGTTCGGATTATGTGCCCACTCCCACAGCCAGAATATCACAGGAATGTGACTTTTTCACGAAGCTCGTGAGAACATTGAAGTGAGAATCAACGTCGCGCCAACCCTTCGTCTCACAAACAGCAAAATATCATCGTGCCGAGACTGCGTGATTGAAACATTTATTTTTTCAGGTTGGACGCGCGTCACAAGAGCGGAAGCGAAATAGTTACGACGATTCAGAAAGCGGCGGAGCATCATGTAAAATTGTTGATTCCAATAGTGTGCGAGTCCGATCGGGAGATATCGGAGATGGAGAAGGAACTTCACGATCTGAGATTAAAGGTAATCAGTAGCGTGATGGCCGCGACGAACCTCTCAACGGACAATCAGCGTATGAACGAGTCCAGATATCGTGAACCTATGCGCACGGACGGAGGCGATTCGTGTATAAAGGTGGATATGAGAGAGCAACCATCACTGCGAACGCCGAACGTTTACGGTGATAATTACACTGAAAAAGAATCGGCGCAGCGAAAGGTAAAAAATTGGGTATTTCGTTATATCGTTCTGCAATGCACGAGAGCAAAACAAAAACGCCGCAATGAACGATAGATTCTTGAAACTCGATATACTTGCAGATCAAAGCGATACCGAGGCCAATGAATGCGACAAGTACGCTGCGCACTCCTGACTTCGCACCAAGATCTCCGATTGTGCGACTCACGAACATTCAATCCTCGAGAAAGTCTGCCGATAGCGACGACGCGATCGGTGCGGCTGACTGTTGATAGCGTACGCGCCGACCATGACAGGTTTTCATTCCGTAATTTAATCTCTAACTCTCGCTTTTATATTCGAAAAAAAAGAATAAATAACTTAATTGTATTACTTAAATTTCATCCAAAGAGAACACCTTGTTGCATAACGATTTTTTTTTGTCGCACTATGACTCAAGTTCTGTAAAAAGATTCGTTGTAAATATTTCTCAGGTTGAAATATATATATGTATATGTGTCATTGGAAAGGCTTGTGTCTTTTGAGAATTGATAATTCGGGGTTTTTTTATAGGTAGAAATACAACGAACAAACGAAACGTTTTAAGTCCTAGCACACACATAATAATGACAGCAATTTACAAAAAAGCACGGTAGTTGGTTAAAAAAAAACATTTCACAAGTTCCACAGCTTTCGCGCACTCGACACTTTCGAATCGCTACATAAATACTGTATTCATGGAAGAGCACGGAATGATCGTGGTTTCTCTTAATATTAAGATTACCCGAACGCACCTCTGGCAGTCTCAAGGAAGTCTAAACATTGATTGGAATACGTGCGAGCCTAAGGTAGACATCGAACGATTGCACTCCGACGATCGAACAGGGTCAAATAATTCAAAGTATGTCGGCTGGATTGTTCGGTATGCCGGTGACTTCCCATATCGTAGCTGCCAATCGCCTGGAATGCTCCAACACGCACGATGACGTTGCGAGCCCCAAGTGCACACAGTACAATTCGTAAATTCGGATCTTGTTCGGGGATATTTTTGGGAAGCACGTCTGGGCTAATTTCCTGCAAAAATAATACAATGTAACTCGAACGGGCGTCTATGAAGATTTATAGAATTATGACGTGCTGCTTTACTTTTCTCGTTGCGTACCTGTAATAGTCACCGCATAGTATACCGGGAACGGGAAAATTCTTCATCTGATGACTCAAATATGTTTTGCACTTTAGCGATGAGCCCTGAAAAATATTGTGACTTTAGAATTACGTTTGACCAGGGTCATCTAGATTCTTGTACAAAAGCGTGCATATTAATTGAAGATTGATGTTCTCGTTGAAGAGTTGGGCGTAATTCTATTTATGAATACGAATACAAATTTATTCACATCGCGATTTTCATTTGAATATGAATACAAATTTATTCATAATTCACTTGCTGTAAATACGAATACAAATAAATTCGTATTCACAAGTGTGAATACGAATTTATTTGTATTCACGTGCATGCCTGTGAATTAAAAAAAAAATCACATCAATAGCTGCGAAAGCAAATAAATGCATTCACAAAAAATTGAAAATACAAAAAAATTCACGAAATCAGTTGTGAATTTTTTTCGTATTTAAGACAAATTAAAATCAAATTCACAATGATTAGATTACAATTTACAACAAAAGTGAGTTCTTACGTATTTTGAGAGAAAACATTACGTTGAGGCAAATAAATTTTTGCAAAAAAAGTTGTGAGTTTTAAATATTACATTATAAATATGAAAAAAATTCACAAAATGAGTTGTGAATTTCGTCAAGTTGAAGAAAATTAAAATCGAATTCACGACAATTATATTAAAATTTACACCACATGTGAGTTCTTACGTATTTTGAGAGAAAACATTGTGTTGAACTCAACACAATGTTTTTGCTCGACGCAATGTTTTCTCTCAAAGTACGTAAGAACTCACTTTTGGTGTGAATTTTAATATAATCATTGTAAATTTGATTTTAATTTGTCTTAACCCTTAGTAGTCACACTTGGCTAGAATCACGTTATAGTCATACTGGGTCCATGGGACCCAGGCGTTTTTAAATTGTTATGAATAATGAATTAATGCATTGAGCGAAATGAAAAAAATAGTGAGGTATAATTTGAACCTTGTTAAATACAAGGATATTGGTTAGAAATCAAAAATTAAGTTTTAAATATGCAAAAAAAACGTGAATAATTACTTTCTTTTACAAAAATTGCTGTAATTCTTGTAATTATTGACAAAAAAAATTAATAAATGGTTTCATAATCTGGAAACAATGTACTTTGAAATAGACATAGCGGTTTCTGTGGGTTTTTCAGAAAGTATATTTCATCCAACCCAGGTGCGATTTAGAAGGAAAGAATGAAACGCTTACGCATATAAAAAAATGCATGTTTTATTGGGGGAAAAAGTTTGTTTGTTTGGGTTTGTTTGGGTCCCGTGGACCCAGTGTGACTATTAAAGGTTAAATACGAAAAAATTCACAACTTATTTTGTGAATTTTTTTGTATTTACAATTTTTTGTGAATACATTGGCATATACAGATTTGGATGTGATTTTCTTTTCAATTCACAGGATTTTTTATAAATATTCACAATTTTTCCTGTGAATTTATTTGTATGTTCAGAATATTTGTGAATACAATTGTATTTGTACGAAAGCATGTGAATACAAATAAGTGAAGTATGAATAAATTTGTATTTATATTCACATGAGAATCACGATGTGAATAAATTCGTATTCATTTTGACAAATAGAATTGCGCCCAACTCTGTCTCATTGAATATTAATGATTATTTTGAAACGTACCGAAGCATCCTCGAACCATAGGAAATAAGCGTAATTGAAAGTCGTGTCTTTCCACATTACTGAGAAATGTCCCTCTTGCAAATGTGTTCTGCTCTGCTCGACCATCGACCATATCTGTGACCGCGAAAAATATATCTCGGATTAGACGACGATTCTCGCGTATCTCGCGAGTCGTCGAATTCGTACCTTTTTCGTGGTTAGGGCGAGGGTTTCGGGATTCGTAAAGTCCAAGGTCGGTGCGGTTAGTCGGTGCGTCGTTCGATCTATGTATACAAAATGTACGAGACCTGGAAATTCTTCGAGATATTTGTTGATCGTTAGGGAAGTTCTCGTGTAGAAAGTAAATAATGTTAAGGAAGCATAGAATAAGCGAACGAAAACAAACAATGTACAAATCAAAACACCATCCGAACATTTTACCATGGACGAGACAAACGCGTAGATGCAAAGTTTTTGGCTGCCGTTTACGCTCGCCCGCCATTACTCGCTCGCACAATATTCGTTGACAAATTCATGCCCTCTCTCGACATGTGCCTCGGACACCAGTACATTGAGACTTTTCTGTTTCAGAACGTCCCGACCAAGAACGAAGCAACGCTAGCCACAAACGGTACATCCAGCTTTATTGCGTGTACGTGAAAAAAAAGGATATGATCCAAGACTGAAGTTCTTGAGGGCCTTGACCTTGAGAAAGTCACTGAAGTCGTTGAGCTTCTGTCGTACCAAACGCGTCACGGTTACTATAACGTCGACCCCGTTTCTCAAAAAGTTCTTGTCGAAACACGTCAAACGAAAAAGTTCTCGCATCGTTTCCATGAAACCCGACGTGTTCGATTCTATTTGAAGAACAAACTCGGGATCTCGCGATTTCAAAAGATCAATGTATCTTCGTCTCACGAAGTCCCATTTCACTTGAAAACGCCTCTGGCACATGTCAACGTCGCTACTGACGTTTGCACGATTTTTCTTTATGCCCTCGATCGCTTTTTTTATCGACGCGTCCAAATTCTCGAAGGCCGGTCGCATTTCGTCGATGTCCCGCTGCAATTGGAGCCCGCTCACGACATTCATGTGAAAGAAACTGTCGTAGAGGCCCGAGGACGTACCCAAATTCGTTACTTCGACTATCGTTATGAGATTGATACCCTCGGCTAATTCGGATATGTGAACCGCGTTTGCGGTACAGCCACGCTCGGATGCCAAGAGTACCAACTGACTGTAGAGACCGTCGTCCGTGAACGAATACAAACCTTCGCTTACCGACGAGTCCCTCGAGTCACCTGTAATCAAATCTTGTTTTGTAATAAAATTCACTGCAGCGACTTTGATCGACCGTGATATCCGCGGTCACCCACCAATCCCGAAGGACGAAACTCTAAAGACAATTCACTAAGAAATTTATACAACTTTATCGGCTTGTATGAACATCGTGGATGGGTTTATATGAGAGTGCAAGAAAATTGGAAAAAGTCTAGTTACAATTTTCACAATGGAACATTTTTAAACCCGGAAAAAAGTACAACTCTTACTAAAAGTATCCAGATTATTATCGACTTGCCATCCTCGTTTGGCTTATTGTGATTGAATTTTCCGAGCATCTGTGAAGGGAGCAGTTTTTTTTCGATCATTTTTCGAATTTTGGCAATCAGTGAGCGTTGCAACTCCAATTTTGAGATACGGGGCAGAATTTTTTAAATACGAATAGAATCGAAATAATGGCTGGTTGGTATGGAGTTGGGGTACAAGCAACCAAGAGGCTGAGCTTTGCCAATTCTTGAATTTTTGAAAGGCGTAATAAATTTCATTAACCTTCATTAAAAGGATTTTTTTCAGGATTAGCGTTTTCGGAAGGGTAATTTTTTTTTAACCGTGCCAGTGAGAACTTCATTGTTATATTATCGTTTCGCTATAAAAAGGATAAAGTGGGTCGGGCATTTCAACAATGAATGCTGAACGATACTGAATTCTTCAGATGTAGATACGTCTAATAGCAGTTCAGCTCCAAAGTATCGTTAAGTTCTACTACACATCGTGTTCAAAATATATTTGAGGCCTTAGGCCACAGTAACGGGTATAAAATCATGGACGAATTTAACAATTTTTCTTATGACAAAGTGATTCACTCTTAAAATTAATTACACATCTATTTAGTATGAATATCAAGCTGTGAGAAAATATATATATATATTTTTTCGATGCACATAATGGCCGACTACTAATATTTTCTTTTATCATTTTAGGCGCTACGCGGCGTGACATTTAGCATCCACAATTTTTTACCAAGAACAAAAAACAAAAATTCTCGTCAATGTACATTAGAATACCCAGAGACGTACGTACGGAATTAAAAAAATATTGTTTTATTCAAAAGTTTTCGATTAATTAGAAATTCCGTACGTATTTCTCTGCGAATTGCAATTAGGAACAAAACTTTTAAATTTGAAGTAAATCGAGTGAAAATTGTTGAAGTTATTTGTCACGCCAGTTGGAAAAAAGCTGTTTCGCGAAGTTTCGAGTAGTCGGCTATTTTGTACATCGGAAAAAAAATATATTTTTTTTTCTGTCAGCTTGATATTCATACTAAATAGATGTGTAATTAATTTGGAGTGAATCACTTTTCCATGCGAAAAAAAATTGTTAAATCTGCACATGATTTTATACCCGTTACCGTGGTCTAAAGTCTTAAATCGAAGCAAGACGTTAATTTTGTTTCCCTCGTAAAACGATGTATTGAAAATCGCTGAAGCTTCGAAGTTGAACCGTAATCGGGCATATCTCCGAGAAGAAATATCAATATCCTTGAAAACTCATTGGTGATACCTTCGACCCTCCTGAGGGTGTTCTTCGTCGCATAAACTGGTATGCATTCCCGACCGTCGGTACCCACCGAACAGATGCGTTATATCTTCCGACGTTGGATTTGCCAACTTCGTATTCATATCGAGGGTCCCCTTGTCCTCGACGCCTTCTCTGCTGGTGTGAAAGTGTCTGGGCAACAGAATATCGCTCTCGTCGCCGTCATCCCGACGTAATGTATCGTCGTTGAAAACTTTGCCGTTCGCGACCTTGCACAGCAGTACCATGAGCAGTATATCAGCCGCGCTAAGATCTTGAGCATTTTTGCTCGAGTAGAGAGACAGAAATTTGTGCTCAACGAGCACGAGTACGTGAACGTTGGCGAATTCCGACTGTGTCTTCAATTTGTCGGACGCGTCGCGAAGTATTTTGAGAATGGCCGAGGCAAGATCGGCATTCACGGACAGTTGTTCGACTGCTTCGGTTAGTAAACTTTGCTCACAAGTGCGAAGTTGCACCCAAGCATCGAGCAGTGACGAGACCAGGTGAATTTTTTGTCTGCTCGTTTTTAGCCTGAAAAATTTCAGTGTTCAGCAAGGACGATGCATTGCGTGTTTTTTTTTGCGTTGGAGGTAATTCCAGATGACAAAAGAGCGTAAACTGACATTGCGACGTCGGGGCCACAGATGTGTTTGACGATCGAGACGCAAACTCCCAGCGTTCGTCTCATGAGAGCCACGTCCTCTGTGCCAACGTAAACAAACGTGTACCCCATGAAATCGTCGAAAACCATATTGGTGCCGTCCTGGCATTTTATCGACGTGTACGAATTGCCAAATTGCGATGCCATCACGTGCTGGGACGTAACGATAGGTGAAAACAGTTGCATTATTATATTCGTACTCAATTCGTATCCGTCTCCGTTGCTGTCGTCCTAAAAACACAATGTTCGTAACGAGGTGTCGCATATATTTCGCATTTTCTGCGTTCTAATTCGTTCGCATGCTCACCTTGGCCTCGCACACGAGTCCTTGCGTTCTTGCAAGACTCTGAATGTGATTGGCGAATCTTCTGTTGCATTTCGTAAACAAAACATCGTTGAGATGATCGAAAATGAGTATGCCTCTCATTTTTTCCACTCTGAAATTGTGTATTTGCTGGTTTGTTCTCGAATATCTCTATTGATGATGTCACATGGATTGTATACTCCAAGAAAAGTTACGAAGCGTGCTCCTTCCGAGCAGCTGTCAGAAAGGTATGCGCTTTAAAAAAATCTGACATTTCGAGATACTGGGTGTGCGTCCGCGTGTGTGGCTGGCATTGAGGGGGGCTTATCCAACCCGACTGGAGAGGGACACCGACTATCTTCGTCTTGGCAAAATACACATATATATGTTCCCCGGTGGAGAATCGATAGCAGCGCTACGCGAAAAACTACGTTCGGATGCTTACATTCGTGTATCGCTTGATAAAACAGAAACGCTCCAGTGCAGGGTACACTTTTTCAAATTTAAATTTCAGTCACTTCGTAATTATTGCTTCGTAGCAGCTTCGTTCATCGTATATGCTTCAAGGCAGTAGTCTGGTCTAGAAATTTGACAAAATCGATTTTTTCTTCATTTTATTATTCCATTGACCTTTCTTAATACGCTCGTGAAAACCGTTTATTGATCTTTCAAAAATTAGCAGGGTAATAGAAATTACAAGCAAGCCGCGCGCAAACCTCATCTAACGGTATCAAAACTTTGAACGCGTTTATCTGAGAACTATGTTTTTCAAATCGGCGTCCACGATATCTCGATGACTAATTGACCGATCGAGCTCAAATTTTGCACATACCTTCGGTAGCCTCTTCCTGAGTACTGGTAGCAGAATTGAATCGAACAATAATTTTGCCCACATTTTATAACTCGTCGAATACCCGAAAATGTATGAAATATCGTTAATCAAAGTTTAACAGGCCGCCATTTTGTAACAAAATTTTTTGAAGTACTCATTCTGCTACCAGTGCCCAGAATACTCATACAGATTGAGAATCTATATATGTTTTTTTTTTCAGATGCATACATCACCCAGAGTGGGCGCCGATTGAGGCGGTTTTCGGCGGACCATGTTGTAAAAAAGAAAAACTACATGAAAATATTTTAAATAATCTTTTTTTAAATGTAGATACATTCTCAAAGGAATAATAAATACATATGCAAAATTTCATCAAGTCAACTTCAACGCTTTAAAAGTTATTCCAACCCAAAAATGACGTCAAAAATCTCCCTCTAGACCCTATTACTGCCTCATTAGTGACACTTTTTTGGTTCCATTGGTGAACAATGGAGACAATGATACGAAGATCAATTCAATATTTAGCAATAGCTTTATTTTTAAACATTTCAAATACATCGGAGTATATAACACCTATATGGGTTTTCCGATGTTTCCGCTAATTTAATTATTACTCGTATTAAATCGTTTCCCCGCGGTACATAGTTTCATTTTTCCATCATCTTCTCGTCTTAAATATGGTGCGCATATGAAGGTCGGTAGTATTTTCAATTTAAATACGCTCTGCTACTCCATTTTTTGAGTATGCATATCATTTGTAATATTCATGTGTATATATATATATATATATATATATATATATGCGTGGGTGTCTGTGTGTGTTATGTATCTATGTTTATAGATACATATTTACGACGTTGGTACAACAATTATGTACATAACACTATCAAGCTATCGCTATAGGTATATTGACGCTTTAGGATCGTTTAAACAGTTGGAAACATGGGAGAGACGTAATATAATTTATCTAACCGGTGGTTTTCTCTCTCAATTCGAGAACGAATACTCGGGTCTCCGTTTTCATTCATTTTTTTGTCTTTGGTTTTCACATGCTGTGAGAATTATATCGTGCAAAAAAAGTAGCATAATTCAGCAGAAATCTTTCGATGGATGTCGCACTAATTCACTTAATTTTTTTCAAACTGTCGTTCATTTCTAGATAAAACCATTCCATTTCAGCCTGAACTTGGTTCGTCGTTCGAATATTTAAATTTCGCCCTCATCCTCTCTCCAGTACAGTATATTGACGCGTTATTGCACCGTTCCTTCGGTCACTACTGTAAAAATGGACCATTACAGAAATTGGTAGATCAAACCATACCAAATAAAAAGACACGTATTGACTCTGTTTTTCACGTCATAAGGACACGTTCAAAATTGATCGATGTTGTTCTATACTATTTGAGGAAATTATAATCTTCCCCTCAACACTCATATAACATCCATCATGTATATAACACCTACATTGACTCTCATTACCAATTCCTGAACGCAAGCCACTATATACTAGCGCGCGAAATGGGCATCGTCGGTTATTACTCTGGAGAAAAAGAACACGACTTCGTTAATCTTCCAAATAACTCGTTGGTCGTCGATTATTCGACTTGGGTGAATTACGGTAGGGGCAATGCGAAATATTTGTCGCGTTATTCTGATCGTTGTTCTTAGCGCACAACTAATCACCGTGTTCGATGAAATAATCGACGATCAACGCGTTGGAACATCGGCGGAGAATGTGTTTTTTTTAACCTCAAAGCCAACAGAAGTCCCGCTTCCGCTTACACGGTCGAATTTTCAAAAATTGCTAAAACAACAAGTTTTTTCTTCTTTCAGTTTCTGTTTACATAGAAAACTATTTGTCATGGAGGGTAAGTCATTTTCGTTGAGTGCCTGAGTCAAATATTCCTCAGAATTGTTTATCCTCGTTATAACCAGGGTCGGTTTACAAAAATTAGCACCCTAGGCCTGAGAAAGTTAGCGCCCCCCCCCCTCCGCTCGTCGGTCATAAGGGGGCGAGATAAGGGGCGGGCGTACTTGCGGATCCCGCCGACGCGCGGCGCCTCCTTTGCCGTGGCGCCCTAGCCCGGGGCCTAGCGAGTCTAGTGTATAAACCGCCTCCGGTTATAACTCCTGCTCGTTTCTACTTGCGACGATTCACAACGCCGCGAAACGACTCGCGACAGTTACTCGCGTTTTTCTTATTTGTCCACGCAGCTCTTCAAACATCGTTCCACTCCAATACTGGTCCACAAAAGTATATCAATGTACGAATATTGCCGACTTGTTTCTCCAACTGTGGCGTTTTGTTTCTTCTTAATAAGCAACGGCAGCCGTATTATTTGAACCTCCTCGCTGTTTATCTTTTTGTACGCACGATTTTCGTATGATTTATTACAACGCAGCCGCGTGGGCGCAAGCGTGCCTATATAACGGACCATCGTAACGATACATTGACGTAGCCACTACTCGCTACGAGCTAACTTGACGTGCCTAAAAACCTAACCTAACACGCGTTTAAACATGTAGGTACTGAACAATGGGTAATACAGAGCTATTGCACAATCTTTGCGATCGCTGCCATCCCGCCCAACGTGCTTCGTCATCGCGTTTATTCGTTCGCTCATTGGTTCAATCGTGTATTGATTTATTTTCTCTTCTGCCTTTTCGCTGACGATTTCACATCCACGAGTATCAATACAATCAAATATATACAACGTTGAGACTAAAATTCGGAAACGCGCGAATACTTTTGCACTAAAGGTTAATGTACTCGACGAACTTAAATCTGTATATAGACACGTATGAATGCATACACACGCACGTATATTCGTATACGCGTGTATGCATAGGAAAGAATAGAACTTTTTGTGTTTATGGCAAAAAGCACAGCGTAGTGCGAGCCCGTGAAACAAGGCTCCAGAGGGCGCTGTTTTGGCTCACGCTTGACAATCCACGATCTCTGGTGAGAGCTTACGATCGAAAGAACAAAGGATTCTGGAAGCGGAATTATTAAGAAACGCGCAGAGTCTGTTGTAGATACTTTCATCGGATAAGGCTGAGTCAATTATTGTCTTTCCTTCTTTCATTCGTTCGATTATTTTTTCATCGAATCAAACCGCGCTTCAACGGACTTTACACGGAGCCTCGAAGCGCGGTAACGAAAAGTCTCTTCGCCTCGAGCTTCATCTTCATATCGCTCTCTCCTTTTCTCGTAAAATAAACGACAATTAAAACGTTTTACCTCGTAATATTTTTCGCACCACGGTTTTCGTTCTCGCGTTCGTCCTTCTTTGCGACATTATAACGGAAGTATTCTGACGTAATTTCATTCGAGCCGAGAATGCCGACAGCCGAATGTTCAAGGACGCTGCTGCACTCCACACTAGTCGAGGTACCAATTTTTTCTTTTAATCCTATAGGTACATTGTCGTGAATTTATTGCCATTGAGAAAAGACATCGAGGCATTTTGTGTGCCCCGAGTAACCTAAAAATAGGCTTGCTACCCTCGAATATGTGGTCCGGGGAATAGGGATTTTTAAAAATAACTCTATACTTCAATCATCTCGAAGAACGAAGAAAAATCAACTCTGTGTTTAACTCAACGAGACCAAGAATTCTTTCGAAACATCGAAGAAAGAAGTTTCAAACTTATCACGAATGAAATATATCAAATTCCAGTGAACTGACCAATCGAATTTGATTTGTCGAAAAATTGAACATGCGTAATTTATCATGAATGCACGTTATTTCATTTCCGCGCTTTGACGCCATACGAAAGGTATGCCTAGGCGTCGTCCATCGACCCTCGAAAAATGTGTAGTCAACCGAATTGATAAATTGGATTCGATCAGCGTGGAGGGCGGTGGCGAGGAATCTCTTTGATCTCGCGAAATTTTTGCACGCGCGCGACTTCATTCGCCATTATTATTCATTGCTTCGGTTGTCCCCTTCGTATCTGTTTTTCGTATCGTTTAACATCGTACTATGCGTCTGCGACCAATCGTGAGTTTATATTATATCGTTCATTATTTCCTTTATATATTTATTTATATGTACGAAGTATAATAGAGAGCGAAGGTGGTGATGTGCCAAAGTTCGTTGGGAATAGACGATTGTTCGGTGATTACACGGAAGAGTCGGAACGGAAGAACGGCAAGGAAAGAAGCGAAATCATTCACATATGTGAGGCACTCCACGCCATTTCGCTCGGCCGTGACCCTGACCATTTTTAAGTTTTTTGTTTTTTTGACACAAAATAGTATGCTATGCAAGGAGTATTTTCACAATTTTAAAAAATGTTATCGCATGTATTTCAGAAGTTACAATTTTTCGAAAAATCTGTAAATCGATGTATCGAAAATAGTCGATAGATCGATTTTTTTCATATTAGTTCACACTTCATAAAAAAAGGAAAACATTTTTAAATCATCGTTGTCAACATTTTTTCAGCGTGTAAAGTGGAAACTATTTTTTTTAAAGATGACTGCCATTTTTTTTTCCAAAAAATTCTCTAAAATAATATGATGAATTATATGAATTTTAACGGTAGTCCCATTGTGGGCCCACTTTTTCTTGTATTTTTATTTAAATAAATTCAATGTTTTTCTCGAAAATTTCGAGTGTTTCGTTTGAATTACTAATAATTTGTATTACTAATAATACTCATAAGTAATAATGATTGTACTTAGTTACAATTAGTAATTGCAGTGATAATTTTACAATTAGTAGCCCGATATAATATGTTGAAGAATTATTTTTCCATTACTTTCCTCGAAGAAATAATAAAAATTATGCATTATAGGAGAATATATGCATGAAACACTACCCAAAAATATGAATGAATGAATAAATGAAACGTACCAAAAAATTGCATTGTGTTGTGCCTGATAATGATGGTGCCTTAAGAGTAAAAGATTTTTCAAAATCTGATTAGATTCGGTTGTGTAAACTTTTTAAACGAGTGAGAAAATAAATATCTAACAATCTCAAGGAAAAAAATATGTACTTAGTGTTTCATTCATATATTCTCCCATAATGCAAAATTTTTATTATTTCTTCTAGGAAAGTAATGGAAAAATAATTCTTTAACATATAAGATCGGGCTACTAATTGTAAAATTATCACTACAATTTGTAATTGTAAATAAGTACAATCATTATTACTTACGAGTATTATTAGTAATACAAATTATTAGTAATTCATACGAAACACTCGAAATTTTCGTGGAAAAAAAATGAAATTATTTTTTTTTAAATGGGCCCACAATGGGACTAGCGTTAAAATTCATATAATTCATCATATTATTTGAGAATTTTTTGAAAAAAAAAACAATGGCAATCATTTTTAAAACAAAATATTTTTCACTTTACAGGCTGAAAAAATGTTGACAACGATGATTTTTTGAAAATTCCTTTTTTTTATGAAAGTGTGAACTAATATGAAAAAAATCGATCTATAGACATTTTTCGATATATCGATTAATTTAAGAGATATCGGCGTTAGAACGTTTCCGAACTTTCTGAAATGCAGATTTTTCGAAAAATTGTAACTACTGAAGTACATGCGATAAAAATTAAAAAAATTGTGAAAATACTCCTTGCATAGCATACTATTTTATATAAAAAAATCCAAAAAATTAAAAATGTTTAGGGTCACGGCCGAGCGAAATGGCGTGGAATGCCTCATGTATATATATATATATATATATATATATATATATATATATATATATATATATATACACATACATGCGGCTATATGGTAATGTATATTCCTTTTTTTTACTCGTAATATGGAAATGAACTTATGGCAGTCACCGTACTTCGAAAGCACACACTCCCGAAACGATTAACCATTTTTCACCTTTTTTTTCTTCTCATTTCGTAATTTTATAAATATATAAACGGCGCATCCGACTGATCGACGCGTTAGGCCTATATAATTGTAGCTCAACTAACAAAAGGTGTATAATATATAATATATATGTATACTTTGAGTTTTTGTCTTCCTTTTTTTTCCTGGTTATTTCTTTTTTCATTGTATTCGAGCAAAACGCGCATGCGCGTACGTAAACCCGAACATTTTCGTACTGTTGCTTATTTCTTTACTCCATAAATATTCTAGGCTAGTGATCGTACTCGGCGTACCCTGGCGTACGCTTGGAACTAGAAATTCCTTTTCGATGTCTCTATATACTTCGCTCTTCGCGGTGGCGAACTCCTTCCTTTTCTTTTCTCCCTACTTATTCATTACATAGATCGATGAACGTGCGCGTTTTTGTTTGTTTGTTTGCGTTTAAAGTCGCTCTCGGATGACTTTCACTGTTGTCTACGTCGGTTAATAAATTACTACTTTTCTTCTCCTTAGGCGACTTAAAACAAGCATACGCGCACGCGTTTTTGTTCTTCCATAGAATTCTATCGGCCAAACGACCTCGCTTAATCTCCCTTCTGGCATTTTAGCTCAGCTGGCCTGATTAGAAAAATTATAATTCTATGAATATCGGGAATAAAAATAACGATCACGATAATTATGCTAATGAGAATGTTGGTCGTCGATGGACTTATTTGCATTAAATAACAAATATAACGAAATACTGATCAATAATATTGTCTCGAGTCCCACTCGCTTCTCATCGGTAACGCGTTATTCGACGTCTTTGTCTTTTGATGAAATTCGCATGAAAAATGTGAAGAAACGAATTAAGATTTTAGTGTTGTCTTTATGTATTGATGGTGCACGCGTTACTCGATTTTTTCTTTCAATGCAACGAACAATCCTCGTTTTTTTGTCGGCAAAACGAAGGCAAAGACATGTCGAAAACGTTGCAGTTGAGAAACGAACCATCACAAACGATCAAAGATTTTTCTGCCTATTCGGAGCATGTTTTTACGCATTGCTTCGTAGACTTGATCACTTTACGACAGGCATACCTTTCCACATGAAGGAGCCAAAGTCCTCAACTTTACGTTACATCCGAGCGCCTGTCCAGACTCGAGTGTGAAGACAATGGCACTGGATGATGAGCAATGACGAGATATGATATATATATATACCATATTCATGATTACGAGCGCTTCTCTTACGTTGCAAAAGAAAAATTAACCTAAAAGGAGCTCTCACAGGTTGGCGGATTCATTTGGCCGAACACGTTGAGTTCGTAGAGTGAGGCGAATATAATGAAAATGAGATACCAAGCCATCAGTACAACGCCGTATCTTCGGTCGAGTTTCCAGCCATTGAGATGAGTCGCCACAACGAGAAAAACCACGGTCGAGAGAAGCGAGATCGTGGAGTAAATTAAACCTGTTAAAATCGTACAATTAAGACGGTATGGAAAATCGATAAATTATCCTCGTTTTTTCGCACGATTGTTTTCAGAAAAACGATAAAAATCTGTCGTAATTTACCTCTGCTCGTAACGTTGACGTGGGAGCCCGGCTTTATCAGGGCAGTCTGAATGAACCAGGGAAGACCGAGACAAACGAGAATGTCGAAGACATTGCTGCCAACAGCGTTGCTCACTGCCATGTCGCCGAGTCCCTCTTTTATCACCGCCAAGGACGAGAGAGCGTCAGGTACGCTGACACCGGCTGCTACAAAGGTCAGACCCATCACGGTGTCCGGTATTCCCAGTGTGCTTCCTGAAATTTCGAGTAAAGATAATCGTTGCGGTGCAACAGCCGGGGTGAAATATTTCACCGGCTGTCTTTCTTGCCCCTACCTATTATCGTGATCATCCAGACCATGAGGTAACTGTAGAAACTGATCCATATCATGGAAATGCAGAACGTGAATGGATACCAGCTTCGCCACTTTTCTTGACGGCAATCGGGCATTGTTTTTCTGCACATGTAGTGAATCGGATAGACGAGACCCCACGAGAAGAGGGCCCATTTGCTACCGTCCGCCGGCCTAACGAGCGGCGATATTTCATTGGGATCCGGCTCTTTGGCCTTGTAGTATTGAGGCTGCTTGGGTTGGGGCGGCTGCTGCTCACCGGCCTCAGGCAAACCGCCACCTGCAATGTGCAATGAATGTTCTCGTCGACGTTGATTAGCCCGTAAAGGAGCCGGGGCAAATCCGACGGTGCTGAAGGCTCGAACAATGTGAATCGAACTTGAAGGCACATACTAGGTGCGCAACTAAGTTCCCGGGTTTCACACATGGATGGCGCTAGCGTCACATGTAGTCGACATACAGGTCGGCAAGGTCAGGAAATTGGGTGTCTTTATAGCTTGGACATTCGATAAGAATATCCAGTCGTAGTATAAACAAATATCGCAACACAACGACCTTTTTTCTAACCTCGAAAATGTCAAAGTTTGTGCCAAGTAAACAGCATTTGCGGGAAGCATTGCTTTTCTGCTTCAACCTAAAAAAAACAGCAGCTGAAGCACTTCGGTTACTTGAGGAGGCCTACGGCGACCATATACCATCAAAAATAACGTCTGAAGATTGGTTCAAGCGGTTCAGAAGTGGCCATTTTGAGACTGGGGACAAGGAGCGCTCGGGAAGACCGCAAACATTTGCGGACGCCGATCTGCAAGCGTTATTGGATGAAGATGACACTCAAACGGAAGATCAACTTGCCGAGGCATTAAATGTGACTCGGCAATGTATTTCGAAACGTTTGCACGCCATGGGAAAAATTCATAAGGAGGGAAAGTGAGTGCCGCATGAGTTGACTGAGAGACAAATGGAAAATCGAAGAGCCACTTCCGAAATTTTGCTTTTGCGGCAGGACTGGAAGAGTTTCCTGCATCGAATTGTTACTGGCTATGAAAAATGGATATATTTCGAGAATCCTAAACGCTGAAAATCGTGGCTTTCACTTGGCGAAGCGTCAACATCGACGGCACGGTCAAATCGCTTCGGAAAAAAGACAATGCTCTGCGTTTGGTGGGAACAGAAAGGAATCGTGTACTATGAGCTGCTGAAACCGGGCGAAACAGTCAATGGGCATCGCTACCGTCAACAACTAATCAATTTGAACCACGCATTGCTCGAAAAATGGCCAGAATGGGACACGAGACACGAACGTGTGATATTGCAGCCCGACAACGCTCCGTGCCATCGCAGTTCCATCGTCCAGGACACCATGGAAACACTGAAACGGGATCTGCTACCGCACCCGCCGTATTCGCCAGACCTGGCCCCTTCAGACTATCACTTGTTCCGGTCGATGGCGCATGGCTTGGGTGGGCTACACTTGGCCAATTACGATGCAGTAGAAAATTGGTTGGTCGAATGGTTTCAGTCCAAAGACGCGTCTTTTTCTCGTCGCGGTATTTATGTATTGCCAGAGAGATGGCAAAAATGTGTAAATACCGAGGGACAATACTTCGAATGGACCATTTTTTGTATTTGGCTTGAAATTTTCGATTTTTATTGGTAAAAAAAAAACCCGGAAACTTAGTTGCGCACCTAGCAAATATACAAGTATATATATTTGCTGCAAACGGAAAGTTGTCTGAACTGTTCACGGATGAAAATAGATCGAACCTCTACAATGTAAATACTTAGCGGGGTATAGGGCATTTGATGACTCGATGGGACGATGTTAATGGCACGTACCTTCCTGACTCTTGACTTGCTCTGTAATCGGAGAATTTGGACCGGTATACGATAGTCTCTCCTCTTGAAGCGAGCGATAACTCACGAGTGCACTTTCCTCGGCAGGTTCATCGTCCTTCGGAAGGAAGGGTATGTTGAAGGACTTGGCCCAGCGCTCGAGACGAGCGTTGTAGGATAGAGCGACACAATAAACGACGTATGTCACCAGCATAAACAACGCCTCGGGCCTGTCAATTGAGAAAATAGAATTAATTACAAACACGTACAGTTGCATGCTAAAGTGTTCGGCCAAAGATAATTTTACGATGGAGTAACGTTTAAAGGATGCAAAATGGAAACACAGGCATATCATCGTAAAGTTATCTTTATTATGCAATCGAAACGTGTTATTGAAAAATTATATATAACTATTCGTAATTATTTATAACGAAAATAATAATTTTCGCTTTTTCATAACTATCCGGCCAAGTACGAATTACGCACTGTATACAAAGAAAAAATATAGTAACTCAAGAAGAAAATATGGAGAACGGTAATAAATGTAAGATTTTCATTAACACTTGGTAGCCATGCCCTTCGAAGCTATCACGGCAGCACATCGGTGAGGCATCGATTCAATAAGTTTGATGATTCTATCTTGAAAGATATTGGTCCACTCTTCTTGAACTTTTCCCCGCAAAGCAGCTTTATTGGCACAATGTTCAGTTCCTACTCTTAGTTTTAACTCTTGCCATAAATGTTGTATGGGATTCAAGTCCGGAGATTGACTCGGCCACTCTAAAACTCGAATATTTTTCTCGCTAAAAACCTGCTGAAGGAGCTGTGATCGATGTTTTGGATCATTATCTTGCTGAAAAATCCATCCTCGTGGCATATTCTGAAGAGCACAAGGCAGCATTTCTTTTAGTATTGGGAGTACAACTTTGCAGTAACCGTTTTTTTCAAAAGTTTAAGGCTTTATTATAAAAAAGTGGCTACATATTTTTTAATCAAAGTACTGCCCGTCGCTAGCTACGACCTCGGCCCGTCTTTCAGGTAGCATTCGAATCCCGCGTCGATAAAAGTTTTGGTCCTTGGAGGCAATCCAGGAATCGACCCAATTTCTGACTTCTTCGTAAGTACCGAAGTGCTGGTCAGCCAAATCGTGTGCCATTGACCGGAACAAGTGATAGTCGGAAGGGGCAATGTCTGGAGAGTACGGCGGGTGGGATAAAAACTCCCATTTCAGCGTTTCCAAGTACTTTTTCACGACATTTGCAACATGGCGTCGGGCATTGTCATGCTGCAGTATCACCTTGTCATGTCTTTCGTTGAATTGTGGCCGTTTCTCTTTGAGTGCCTTACTCAAGCGCATCAACTGACGTCGGTAGAGTTCCCCTGTGATGGTTTCGGATGGTTTGAGCAGCTCATAGTACACAACGCCCAGCTGGTCCCACCAGATACACAGCATCACTTTGGATCCGTGAATATTCGGTTTGGGCGTCGCTGACGGAATATGACCAGGTAGTCCCGATGATTTTCGGCGTTTAGGATTATCGTAGTAAACCCACTTTTCATCTCCAGTCACAATCCGGTGCAAAAATCCCTTCCTTTGTTGTCTTTGGAGCAGTTCCCGCAAATGCTGAGAATTCGGCTCGTAGGTTGCAATGTTTGAGTGCCAATAACTTTATAATGCATACACGTATCCGTTAGCTTTTTTAAATTGTTTACATTGGCAGAGCCTCTAGTTTAAAATGCCACTTTTTTTATTGAGCTAGGGCCACTACTTCGGCCGCAGTGGCTCTCTAAGTAAAACGGTCACTGCAAAGTTGTACTCCTAATATAATATCTCTTTACATAGCAGAGTTCATGGTGCCTTCAATTTTAAAGATTGGACCGACACCTTTCCAAGAGAATACACCCCATAGCATAATGCTACCTCCACCGTGTTTCACAGTTGGTGTTTGATATCGCGAATCATTTCTAGTTCCTTTTGGTCGTCGAACGTACTTTCTCCCATCATTTCCAAACAAATTAATTTTTGGTTTCGTCTGAGAACAGCACTTTTTTCCAATCTTCAACAGTCCAACTCTGGTATTTTTTCGCGAATTCTAATCTGGCCTTCTTATTTGTTTTACTGATGAGCGGTTTTTTAACTCCAACACGTCCAAAAAGTCCCACTTCTGTCAGTCTACGTGAAACAGTACTTTGGCTAATGTCAGCCCAATTTTCTTCGCGTAATTTACGTGCGATGATTGCAGCATTCTTTTCTACGTCTGCGATAGACTTTCTTTTGATCACTTTATCGACACGATTAGTTGTTTTCCTAGGTCTCCCAGGACAGTATTTATCTTCCAGAGTACCTGTAGTCTTGAATTTATTTACTATATCGTTAACACTCGATTTTCCAATCGCCAAAATTTTAGCTATTTCACGTGAAACTTTTCCCTCGTTGTGCAACTTGATAACCACTTTACGTATATCCAAAGACGTGCGTTTCGACATCTTGACTGAGTGTTACTGATCGCACAATGCAAAAGGAACGAAGCTCTCAATATTTACATGATTTCGCGACTGATGACGTAAACAAAGCGAAGCGAATTATATCCTCTTGGAATTTGGCCGGACATTTATGAAAAAGCAAAACGTGTTATTTTTCTTGCAAATAATTGTTAATAGTAATGAACAATCTTTGAATTACATATTTTGATTGCATAATAAAAGAACTTTGCGATGATATATTTGTGTTTCCATTTTGCATCCTTTAAACGTTACTTAACCCTTTTGCAGTGAGGTGAAAATGAGATTTTCGTGGCATTTTTGTGTTGGAAATTTTTTTTCATAGATTTGCTTTGAAGTCTCCCTATAAAGGTTTTTGGGGTCGCTGACTTCGAATTTGATATCAGATTTCCAAAATTCAAAATGGCGGATCCAATATGGCGGACGCAAATTTTTTAAATTGTTTCATTTCGACGAAAGTTAGTACCTTATGGTTTTTGGGGTCGCTGAATCCGAATCTGAAATCGGTTTTTGAAAATTCAAGATGGCGGATTCAATATGGCGGACGCAAATACGAAAAATGGTTCCATCTCGACGAAAGTTTGTACCTTATGGTTTTTGGGGTCGCTGAATGCGAATCTGAAATCGGTTTTTGAAAATTCAAAATGGCGGATTCAATATGGCGGACGCAAATACGAAAAATCGTTTGTTTCCGACGAAACTAAGTATCTTACAATTTCCAAAAAAATTAAAATTACAAAAAGCACAAAAATTAGAAAAAAGCACAAAAAAAACAAAATGGCGTCAACAACCGCCACGTCCTCGATTCGTGACTCTGGGTTCGGCTAAGAGCGAGATATAACGCCAAAAAAGTATTCTTTTACATTTGTTATTATGAATAGTTTGTCATACATGATTTGCCAAATTTTTATTCATTATATTGTATCCGAGCTTCACATACTTGGAGTCAGGATCTAAATTCGAAATTCGCGACCATAAACATTTAGCGATAAAATTTTTTGTCAAAATCCAACTACTTTTCGAATTTGCATCCACCATATTGGATCCGCCATTTTGAATTTTGGAAATCTGATTTCAAATTCGAATTCAGCGACGCCGAAAAGCATGAGGTACTCACTTTCGTCGAAATGAAACCATTTTTCGAATTTGCGTCCGCCATATTGGATCCGCCATTTTGAATTTTGGAAATCTGATTTCAAATTCGAATTCAGCGACTCCGAAGACTATGAGGTACTCACTTTCGTCGAAATCAAACCATTTTTCGAATTTGCGTCCGCCATATTTGGTCTGCCATTTTGAATTTTGACAATCTGATTTCAAATTCGGATTCAGGGACGCCGAAAACCATGAGGTACTCACTTTCGTCGAAATCAAACCATTTTTCAACATTGCGTCCACCATATTGGATCCGCCATTTTGAATTTCTGATTTCAAATTCGAATTCAGCGACGCCGAAAACCATGAGGTACTCACTTTCGTCGAAATCAAACCATTTTTCGAATTTGCGTCCGCCATATTGGATCCGCCATGTTGAATTTTGGAAATATGATTTCAAATTCGAATTCAGCGGGGCCGAAAACCATGAGGTACTCACTTTCTTTGAAATCAAACCGTTTTTCGAATTTGCGTCCGCCATATTGGATCCGCCATTTTGAATTTTGGAAATCTGATTTCAAATTCGAATTCAGCGACGCCGAAAACCATGAGGTACTCACTTTCGTCGAAATCAAACCATTTTTCGAATTTGCGTCCGCCATATTGGATCCGCCATGTTGAATTTTGGAAATCTGATTTCAAATTCGAATTCAGCGACGCCGAAAACCATGAGGTACTCACTTTCGTCGAAATCAAATCATTTTTCGAATTTGCGTCCGCCATTTTGGATCCGCCATTTTGAATTTTGGAAATCTGATGTTAAATTCAAATTCAGCGACCCCAAAAACCATAATGTACCAAATTACAATCGAATCGATGCAATAGAAATAGGTTGTTTTTCAAATGCCCCTATACGTGTCATGACACAAAAATGGCACGACTTTTTTTTGCCCCCATGCGTGTCACTCACAGTCAAGGGGTTAATCGTAAAATTATCTTTGGTCGGAAACTTTCGCATGCAACTGTATATCCGTTAGTTTTCATGTAAAAAAAAGTTCGTCCTTGTGAAAAACGAGGCGATTTTCGAGCGAGATTTATTTTTTTGGGAAAGTTTTGTACGTACCAGGAAATGATGTCGTTGTAGATGGTGCCGAGCATAACGAGGATCGATATGAAGTAGAAGAATGAATCACGACAGAGCGGCCACCAATTGAGCTTCGAGACGGTCGTCGTGCACAGCCCGCAAACCGAAATTACGAACATTATGTTGAACACGGCGCTGCCGATTACACCGCTGACCTAGCGTGAACGAGAGTATCGAATATCACGTATCTATACATCCGTGAGATCTCGCGGCTAAAGAGTGGTCCACCTTGACGGGAGTTCTATCGGAAGCTTCAACGCGGGAAAGACTCAACGTTGCGTTTCAAGACTTACTCCGATATCGTCCTGGGCGAAGAAGACCCCGATAATTACGGTTGCCAGTTCGGGTGCTGACGACCCAGCGGCCATGAAAGTCGCACCGGCAACATCCGGTGATAATCTCAGTTCTGTATGATGGAAAATTATTATTAGAAAACTTCACGATTCAGTGATATTTTGGAAAACACGAAAACAAGTTTCCCCTCAGAGCAACTTGTTTTTTTTTCGCTATGGCTTCCGCGAATAGCGAGAAAAAAAAATTCACCGAAAGAATGCTTCTTGTGTGAGTCGGTGAAGGTATCGAATCAATAAAGAATTTCACCTTCGCAGATCCGATCGAGGCTTGAGACGAAGTAATCGTCGCATACGATGGCCAGACCGAGGAAGGAGTAAATAGCCACGAGTAGGTGAAGTATGAGACCGCCGTGCCTTCTAGCTTCCGGGCCTATGAGAGGATTCGGGAATTGCTCAATCGCCGGGGCTGAACAGTTTTTCGGCCGACGCGGTCTCCACGTAGGGTGGGCTTCGTTCACCGGGGTGGTCGAGGCACTATCCGGAGCTGCCTGAGAACACACATTGAAAAGTGTGCTCAGGCCATGTTTTTTTTTTAAGGGCAGGTTACCGTCGAGAGGCATGAAAAATGCATGAACTTCGGTATTTTTTAAAATATAAAATAAATACTTTTGGAAATGGGTTTCATTCTATTTTATTCTTCTGTCAATTAAGAGTAAATTCCAATTTTATTTATTAAAAAAAAAACAAAATGGCGGCTCCAGCTCCCGTCAAATAAATGCTTTTTTTCCCTTGTTGAAAAACTCCTGGATAACAAAGTGGAAGCCGTTTGTCAAAAAATGCAATTTTTTGCTTCCAAGGACGAAAAAAAGATTTCTAAATCAATTTTTGGCAAAAATAACTTCTTGATGGGCAGGTAGGGTAAAAAATAATTAAATTAACACTTACAATTACAATTACTGTTAAATGTATACATTTAGTCATCTTGTATCGGATTATTGTGTAAATTAGTTACCACAAAAATCTAGTGTAATTTAATTCAAATACTATGTAAACTTCAAACGCGTTTTTCTGAAAACAGCATTTTCAGAATTGGTGTGCAGGATTACTCAAAATCTATTAAGCCGTTGTATCTATTAAGCCGAAATATTGGTAATATTTATACCTTCTACTTGACGAGAATCGTTGTAGAAAAATTAGAAAAAAATTCCTTTTTAACGGAGACTTTGTCCTTGAAATTTAGCGGGAGATGTTAGCGGCTCAACATGAGCAGCTAGAAGAAGAGGAGGGATGCCTCAATGGACCAGGCATTGCCGATTAGCGGTAATTATAAACACATTTGTGTAAACACATTACAAAACTTCAAACGCGTTTTTCTCGAAAACACGTTTTTAAAAATGGCTGACATTCTCCTGACCGCTGTAATTAACATATCGACCTGAAATTTGGAGAGCATACTCAGAAAATATGTCTTCACGGAATGACAGATCGTTTTTTCGATAGATACATTTTTGCATTTATTATTTATCTTTTTATGCGAAAAAAACGCGAAAATTCGATTTTTTTTTTCAATTGCCGCCATTTTCCGAAATTTGTACTAAACGAAAAACCCATCCGTCATTCCATGACCAAAGGGTCACAGATTGATAATATGCTTTGAATTTGTGTTTCAGATCAACAATGATGTCAGCCGTTTACCTCCCGCGATTTGAGGACCTGTTTTCGCGGAGCTGCAACGGACGCCATTTTGGTTTTTTTTCAAAAAAACATTTTTTTTTAACGTTCTGTATATCATGAATAAAAGCAAGAAAAAAACCGCACTCAAAAAGCTTTACTCGTTTCCTTTAAAAAAAATAAAATGTAAACACCTGAAATATGACACTCCAAGGACAAAGTCTCCCTTAATCTACATTTTTTAGAAAATTTGCGTATAATGATGATTTTTTTTTGTAAATGCGTGCCGTTCTCTTAAATTTGCATTTTCTTCGTTCTAATTACTATCAAATAGAAACCATACATGTTCTTTACTGAAGTTTTTTTGTGATTTTTTTTTGCAAATCAAAGTGTACGAAAAGCTAGGCTGCACGCCGATTCGCAACTCTTGTGGCAACCTTGCTGTAACACTTTGCCACAGCTCCGCCATTTTGATGATATACTTAAGGGTTACATACATTTACCACTGTAAATGCCTAAAATTAAGTGATTTATCGCAATTTTTTGTTTTGGTGCAAGGACGAGTAAGCTAATAATATTCAAGGATGTTATGAGTCATATCTTTCAGTGAACGAAAAAAAAAATAATACAAAATGGTGATGCAGGAGCCATTCTCGCGAGGCATTTTCAATTTGAGACACTCTGCGGCACGCAGTATGACTGACGCAAATTTGAATTTTGGAAAAAAATAAAAACAATTATATTAAGGGGCCAGTCCACTTTGAAAATTTCAAAAAATCGAAATCAAGCAAGACTTGAAGAAATCGACGATGATGAGCAATCAGAAGGGATTTTGTACGGTGCAGGAATTGCCGATTGAGTTTAGGTAAGAGTTTTTCATAGTATAAACTTCAAACGCGTTTTTCTCGAAACAACGTTTTCAAAATCTAGCTCCATCGTATCTCTAAAACTAATAAACCGATTCTCTTGAAATTTGAACCACATATTGTAAACATGATTCGCAACAAGATGGGCCTCGATGGTTTTAAAATTTTTATTTTTACTCATTTTTTTTGCGAAAAACTGCGAAAAATTCGTTATTTAACACTTTTTTCGTTTTTCATCTGCCATTTTTTAATTTTTTGATCAAACTTTATATCCGAGGGAAATTTTGTAGCTGGTGTCATACTGAATCTAATGGACTTTGATTTTTTCATTTCAGACAAGCCGTTGCCGAGTTGTGATGGAGCTACCAGCCCACCTATTTTTGAGGCGGTGCGTTAAACTATAGTTTTTGGACTTAAAAATGAATAAAAATGAATTCATTTTTTTTAAATGTATTGCAAGACTTTATTTACCAAGCCCAACAACATTATAAAATTATAAAATTATAAAATTATAAAATTCTCTACAAATTTATAATTATAAAATTATAAAATTCTCAAAAAAAAAAAAATCGCGAAAGTAGCCGTTTTTCGTGGCTCCAAAGTGGACTGGCCCCTTAATTTACATGAGTACAGCTAGAGAAAAGTGTAGGGCATTTTGAAAATATGAATTTTGTGTAATTGGCAAGCATTTAAAGTAAAAACTCAATTTTCGGCGGAAAAAAGGACGATCATTTGTTAATAACTAATGGTATAATCAACTCGTGGAAAATCCTGTCGGTATTTCTCGTCGGAATGTTATTTTAAAGATGTGCTCTAAATTTGGAGTGAAAAGAATGAAAATTTTTGCAGTTACGCTGCGTGCCGTTTTGAAAAATTGTGTTCCGAGAAAAACGGTCGACGTCTCGCACATGAGCCAGCGCAGACCCCCCCGGGCCCGCGGACCTTTGTTTTACAGGCACCACACTTTTTCCCACTTATTCTAGATGGTTCAAAGCATCTCTTAAGGCGGGATATACGTTTACAACGATCAAAATATCGATTTCTTTTTTTTTCTTTAAACGATAGAACTATATATGTAGAATATTTTCCTAAAGTTTCAAAGCGAAGCTCGAAAAACTTCAAACGTTACAGCCCGTCAACGTTGTACGCGTTTTTCTCAAAACCGCGTTATCGAAATTGGCGTACAGCATTACTCAAAAACTATTAAGCAGATTGAGTTGAAACTTGGTAGAAATATTGATAATATTGGTACCTTCTACTTGACGAGAATTGTTTTTGAAAAATTGGAAACAAAATACTTTTTTCATCCACATTTTACAGAGATGTTGCGTGAAATGTTGATTTTTTAAAATAAATGCCTGCCTTTTTCTTAAATTTGCATTTTCTTCAGTTTAATTACCGTCACATAGAAACTATACATGTTCTAACTGAAAAAAATGTTTCAACTTTTTTGCAAATCAAAGTCTACGCCGATTCGCAACTCCCGCGGCGACCTCGCTGTAACACTCTGCCACAGCTCCGTCATTTTGATGATGAATTAATTTAAAAAAAATGTTTTGTATACTTAGGGGCGGGGTAAAGTATTTAAATTTTTTTTTCATTTAAAATTTTATTTTTTAATGAATGCATAATATGTCAAGAATATTGTGTTAAAATTTGTATGCAATCGAGAAGTGTTCTCAAACTTATGTGCAATGAGTGCTAAGCGACGAAACTTTTTTGCGTTTTTCGAACCGTTTTTCTGAGACTTGTCATATTTGAAGTCCGTGTGCACGATAACTCAAAATCTACTGGACCAATCGCTTTGAAATTTTGCACAGTACTTCTTCACATAATTCACCAGGTATTGTCGAGAGCTTTTTTGTTTTTTTTTAATAATTACTAATTTTTCAACAACAAATTAGCCGATTTTTTTTAGCGAAAATCGGGTTTTTGGCTCCCAAGTGCTACGAAAAATCGAAAAATCGAAAAAAAAAAAATCCTTCCGTCATTACCTCGAGAAACATCTCCTTTAACAAATGCAATTTGATTTTCTTGTTTCAGATGATTCTGTTGCGAGTTACGGTGCACACCGCAAACCAACTTTTTTTCGAGGCGCCTCCGGGGTTTAATTTTCACTCGCTCAATTTTGAATATTTTGCAATGCAAATTTAGGAGAATGTTGTTCAAATGTTACTTTATTATATGTAAATTTTTCAATAAACGAACACTATTCGTTACGCCAAAAAAAAATCTTAAAAACATGCCTTTTTTATCGCCGAATTAACTTTACCCCGCCCTTAAATATACTATTAAAGTATACCTAAAGTTCGATAATTGTAGAATAATTATTTCTTGGTTTCAAAAATCCCTCAATATTGCTTTTTTTCCTGTCTAAATGTATATCCCGCCTTAAGCCAATTAGAAAAATCGTTTTTTTTTAATTCTACAGTGGTGTAACCCCTTAAATATACTAATAAAGTATACCTACAGTTTGATAAACGTAGAATAATTATTTCTTAGTTTAAAAAATTCCTCGAAATTGCTTAATTTTTACCCGTCTCAATGTATATATATATATATATATATATATATATATACCGCCTTGAGGATATAAATGATGTAAGAAAGAATCGAATTTTGTTATCGTCATGAAAGATAACCTGCCCTCAACATATCTCTAAGATACAACGAGCGTTACTGCGCGATTTACTCACGGTCGAGGCGTCCAACGATTCTTCGGTCGGTGACGCCTCCTTCCTCTCGCTGTCTTTCGATTCTTTCACATTGGCCGATGCCTTCTTCACTTCGCCGTGCGGCTCTTCATCGAATTTCGGTATTCGCGTACCCGTCGAGGCACGCGCCGTCGTTGTTTTCTCATCCTTGACATCCTCGACCGGTGTCTTGTTGCTTTCGTTATCTTTGTTGCTCTCCTTCCGCGACGAATCCGCGACGAGATTGGTACCCGCTGTGCTCATCGCACGTATCCTCTCCATGGTGAAAGACTCCGGCGCGCTCGTTTTCACTGTACTCGGTGATCTCGTGGTCGACGAGGCGACCAGTTGAATCAAAATGTACAGGAGGAAGAGGCCAACGTGGAGAGGCCACTTATCACGGCGTGAAAAACGCCGGGGTCTGTTCCTCATAGTTTGTGGCTGCAATTGATAAAATCTTTCAGCTGAAAATGCCCAGCTTCCGGTGTAACGAGCGTTACTGAATTTTTTAAGGGAATTTCACAAAACCAGGTGCACAATTTGGTGGTGGGATGATATGAAGAATTTCGGATGAGAACTGAAATTCATTATTGTAAAGGATGTATTCTTTATATTACAGTCTTTTTTAAGGCCTTAGACCACTATAGGCCAAAAAAATTGGCTTTTCGGGGATTTTTTTTTCGAAAAAAACTACAAAATAAATCGAGATTACAAAAAGGGTGTTTATCATACATATCAGTGATTGTATACAATAATTTTTTTGAAGCGATTAATTTCAAAATGGCGGCTGTGCAGCGTTTATCTCAAAATTGCATTTTTTAAAGGCAGGATTCTGCTTTGAAACTTTGAAACTTTGAAATTGGATGAAAACACCCACCTGTAACACGTCGAAGGCATATTATATGGCCCAGGCATCGCTGATTGAGGGTAAGATATTTTTTTCTACGATTTATCACTCACCAAAACTTTAAACGCGTTTTTCTCGAAACGACATTTTCAAGTACCGTGGTCGTGATAACTCAAAAAGTACTGAACCGATCCTTATGAAATTTGGAGCACATATTCTATATGTGTGTACCAACCGACCTAACTACAATCAACTTAAAATTATGATTAGAACTATTTTTTTATTGCAAAAAAAGACCCAAAAAAACGCATTTTTCTTTTTTCGTATTTTAGTCGCCATTTTGTTAATTTTGCACGTATATAAAATATTCTAGTTAGGTCGGTTCCTGAAGACATACTGAACATGAAACTATTTGATTTTTTTGTTTCAGACCATCCGTCGGGAAGATTTCACGACCACGGCAACGGTACCTGCTTTTCGAGGCGTTGGCTTTAAACATATTTTACGTGTACAAAAAATGAATAAAATACATTAAATTTTTTTTTTATGTGCTTAAAGAGTGTATTTATTGAACAGTTTAAACCCCATGTCGATATCTTTAATAGTATTCTCAGAAAAAATTCACGAAAATAGCGTTTTTTTCATGGTTTCAAAGTAGAATCCTGCCTTAAACATATTTTGCGTGTACAAAAAATGAATAAAACACATTAAAATTTTTTTTTTTTATGTACTTAAAGAGTGTATTTATTGAACAGTTTAAACCCCATATCGATATCTTTAATAGTATTCTCAGAAAAAATTCACGAAAATAGCGTTTTTTTCATGGTTTCAAAGTAGAATCCTGCCTTAATTGGCCGGAAACATAACTCAGACAATTTTCAACCGATTCACTCGACATGTTGAATATATATTGAAAATACATTGTCTATGGAAGCACGTAGGATTTTTTTTTATATTGCATAGTTCATTTGTTATTAGCAATTATCTGAAGATTTTTAGGCAAATTTTTGGAAAGTGAAAAATTTTCCTAAAAAATCGTCAGATAATTGTTAATAATGAAGTTAACTTATAAAAAAAATCCTACGTACTTCCAGTAGTAGTAGTTTCTTTATTTTCATGTATGCCCTCGCGGGCTTCTTACATTTCCTCCTTTCTTGTGCCTCACAGCAATTTTCCTTACTCCTTCGCTTTAACGCTATAATCCTCCTTTTGCCACTTGTCCATCCACACTTTCGTACTGAATCTTCCTTTTTGCTCACGTGTCTTCTTACATCCTTTACAATAAGGAATTTCAGTCCCCTTAAGCCTTAAAAAATCCCCAAAAATCCTATTTTTTCGGCCTCCAGAGCGGTCTATGGCTTTAAAAAAGACTGTAATATGAAGAATACATCCCTCACAATAATGAATTTCAGTCCCCTTAAGCCTTAAAAAATCCCCAAAAAGCCTATTATTCGGCCTCTAGAGCGGTCTAAGGCCTTAAAAAAGACTGTAATATAAAGAATACATCCTTTACAATAATGAATTTCAAACCCCTTAATATTGAATTTTTTTCGTTATTATTGTTTTTTTGAATTAATTTACTGATAATAAAAAAATACTAATTGGAATTTTTCACTCAAATTCTTCTTTTTTAATCTAGGTTTTTACTAGGAGGAATCATTAATTCGATTTAATATAATCTTCTTTACGATTCTGGTAAGTTGGTTACCATATTGTACGAGATGATGATTACTTTGCAATTTGTACGAGACTTTTCGAAATATGTGAAAAAAGCAGTAAATCAAAGAATTATTAGTAAAAAGGCACGTTAAAAAATCCGTAATTCTGTACGAGTTGTACTGGAGTATCGTCAATGTGATACGGGTCTTTGGTTGCAAACAGTACGTGAAAAAATACGCGACGATCCTGAGTCGTGAGTACGTCACCCGAGAGCACGTAGCAAGCATTACTCAGGTAATGTGACACGGCAACGATGCTGCACGTTTACAATTTCGCGTTGAAACTTATCGGAGTGTATCCCGTCACGAAAGCAATTTTTTCGGGGATCAGCGATGTGGCACAGCGAGACTGTGCAACGAGAACACTACACCCCTTTTATAATTGGGCGACATCTTTTGTCGCTCTCGAAATGCGCGGAAGAGAATCAATGCCATCCTGAGCGTTCATTAACGTCAGAGTGAAATTTCGTGCCCACTCGTCAAAAACGCGTCGTTTGTTCCGGATACTTTTCAACGGCAAGAAAAATGCCTCGGCGCGTTCGGAATGAACGACACAAAAATGTCACGTGCGTTCATTTGACATACGCAAATACGCAAACCGGAAAAACAAGAGAAATCGATAACGAGAATTGTGAGAAAAATAATCGCGCGAGTTGTATGAATTTTCACGAAGTACGTTATGTAGATTTGCCTCGATCGTACGAACGTTTGTATTTATGCGCGAATCAGCGACGATTCAATGACCTCCGACGGAGATAGGAGACTGAAATAACAAACATGTGAAAAGAGAAAAAATGACGACGAGGGCTTATCGTACTGTCGCATGCGCGGATCAAAGGCCGTGGCTTCGTTATTTTTTGGAAAACAAATTAACAGACGAACACGAGATTAAAAAAGATCGTACAGCTATATAAGTAGAAGCTAATTGGTACATTATTGGAAACCGAAGGATCTCGTCGCGTAATTCAGCTGCTGTATTTCTCTTTGCCGGTATGGCACAGCTTGCGTGCGTCCCCGCAAAAGCCTTTGAGAACGGGTCAAAGTGTTTCTCGGATCGATTCCGCTGCTCCAATCAACCATTGCGCCCATACTCGTCTCTGTGACGTCGCCCAGACTATCTTGCTCTCCCGCAACTACAGGGTGCGCCAGAGAAACTTACTTATTTGAAAAAATTCCCGCGCGGTGAGTTGGGCGGGTAGAGGGGCGAGAGGGGGCGCATCTGGAGGGGGAAGTCCCCAAGTTTGTTTCTCCCTCCAGTCAGTTGCCATCATGCTCTGGTCTAGAGAGCAGCGGGCCTTCGCAGTCGAGAGCTTCTTTTCTAACGCGCAGTTACCGTGAATGGAGCTTGTTACAGGAACATGATCGAGGAATTTTTTCTTCCAAGACTCGAAGAAATGAACGTTAGGAACGTGTGGTTTCAGCAAGATGGAGCCACAGCACACACAGCACGAGACTCAATGAATTTGTTGCGACAACATTTCCCCGACCGCCTCATCTCTCTCAGAGGCGATCTCCAATGGCCGGCACGCTCTCCAGATTTGACTCCATGCGATTTATTTTTATGGGGTTATTTGAAATCTCTGGTTTATGTCGATCGACCACGGACCATAGCACACCTCAAGAACAACATTCGCGACGCCATTGCCAACATACCGATTGATATGCTGCAAACAGTGGATACGAATTTCAAAAATCGACTTCATCAGTTCATGCGCAACGGGGGTCCCCATTTATCCGATGTCATTTTCAAGACTGCATGAAAAAAAAATTGGGATATTGTATTCTCAAATAAAAAAAATTTAAACAATAATTGAAGTACTTTTGTTTTTATTGACCTTTCAAATAAGTAAGTTTCTCTGGCGCACCCTGTACTTTCTATACAGACGCCCTTTATCGTTCAATCTTCGGTATCTCCTTTTTCGCCGCTTTCTGTCGCAAGCTCGCCGTTGTATTTGATTACTCGCTGTTACTACTTGTTTGACGTAATCAATACAATTAACGAGGTACGAAAAAATGAAAGAGAAGAGGGTGATTGAAGAAGATCCGTACGGAGAATAATCGGACAATTTACGTTGTATGGATTCGAAAAAAGTCAATCTGTTTGCAACGTTTATTAATTTGGTCGAGATCCGCAATACTTTTATCATTCAGATGCGAAAAAGTGTATACGCTGTAAAAAATAATATGAAATTTACAATACATTTAAGATACAAAGGAATTGAATTTTACAAACTCAGTAGATGAAATTAAATTTGAAACACTTGTACCGTAAATTTAAAACAGGAACATGAAATTGTAACGTGGATATAAAATTTAATAGACGCAACGTGGAATTTCAAAAACAAGTTTGTAAATTTGTGGAAAATGTATTGCGTTAACCCGTGTCTTCCTTTGAAAATTACTACAGATGTATAATAAATCGACTATAAAAAACAGAGCATTGAAAATACAAAACAAGTTTGAAATTTATTTACAGCTGCCTATAAAATATAATATAAGTGAAACTGAATTTTACGATACGTACAATGCACGATCACAACAGATTTATTTAAAAGAGCGAAAATGGAATTGAAAAAAACAATTCATTAACGCTGATGAAAATCACATGAACCAATGTGAAAATTATATTAAATTTACACTACATTTAAGGCACAAAAGAATTGAATTTTACGAACTCAGTAAATGAAATTGAATTTAAGACACTTGTACCGTAAATTTAAAACAGGAACATGAAATTCTAACGTGGATATAGAATTTAATAGATGCAACATGGAATTTCCAAGCCACTGAGAATAACAATTGTTTGTCAAAAACAAATCACAGTTAAGTTGAATTTAATGTGTTCGTATATTAATATTGAAGAAACATTTCGTGATTTTCATAATTATTGACCCGGACGATATCTCAAAATCACATGAATTTCAAATACACGCGTGCAGTGGACAGAGATGGGCGCGCGGTCGGTGTACGGGCTCGGCGGTCACTGAAGTTAAGAGGGAATGACTCCTTATCGCGGTCGGTATGGTAGAACAATTATAGATTCCCAAAAATCTCTGAAACGGCTCTTCAGATCCCGTCGAAACTTTGCCAAACGACGTCAAATAGATAGACGAATAGCTGTCTGCCCTTCAAGTTTTCTGAATTTGAGAAAAAAAAACTAAATTGGCTTATGATAAGCCAATCTACATTTTTTTTCTCAAGTTCAGAAAATTTGAGGGGCTGACAGCTATTCGTCTATGTATTTGACGTCGTTTGGCAAAGTTTCGACGGGATCTGAAGAGCCGTTTCAGAGATTTTGAGGAATCTATAATTGTTCTACCATACCGACCGCGATAAGGTGTCATTCCCTCTTAAGCAGCATTGGAGGCTGCCAATACTTGGAGCGGTGACCGCTTGCCCGTGCACTGGTTTTCGCGTCAACCTCTGAGTGGGAGGCAGTTTTTCTGAGTTTCTGATGGTGGTAATACAACTGAAACTCAGCCGAATATAGCCAGCCGCCTGTATCGGCCCTGGTTTTCCGCAGTTTCCCTGGGCCCTTGTGCAAATGCGATACAGTAGTATATATAGTGCATTGGGAAAGAGTGGATGCGGTCAACACTCTGGGGGGGGGGGGGGGGGCTCTGGAAGGAATGTAGAGGGCCTGTGGAAGGATTGTGAATGATGGAAGGAATAAAGGAGGCGATGGTAAAAGGGGAAGGACACCCCGTGCCTCTGAGGAGAACACATATATAAAGGAAAAAAATACATACCTGCAGTGGTTTCACTGCATTTAAATTTTATTATTCAAGTGTTCAATATTAATTATGGGATGAAGCTGCGAAAAAATCATATACACAAGTATCACGAAAGCATCATACAGTACATGAATCGAGTGGTCTTAATTTGATCATTTTTACATAAAAACGTATTGCAATTGTCAATTTCTGAAATAAACTAAATACTTAGGATAAGTAATTTTAATACACGCCCGTATATTGATATTAGCAAATGGTTCTTGAATTTAATATACACTCGTATTTTGATATCAGCAAATGGTTCTTGATTACAATATACTTGGATGTGATTATTTCTTTACACGTGCATTATTTTTCAAACGCACAAGTATATTAATATTACGGAACTACACTTTCATTTTTAAAATAATCTGTTTTAGAATTTCAAAATCGTATCTGAAATTTCATAAGCGGTAATATATTTTCTCGTCATCTACTACACTTACTAAAATGTTTTTATGATTGTTTTTTTTTTTAACAACCTGAGTACTGCAAAAGGTTAGGTATCAAGTTGTGCAAAAAAAGTATACGAACAACATATTTCAAATAAATACACGTATATACTTTTAATAAAGCGACCAAAAACGCGAATTGTACTATTGTCTTAACGGGCTGCATGTACCTAGGTGCGTCGAAAAATTGCTTTTTCCAAAAATATTTTCATTCGATGGTATCGCCTTTTAGCTATATTCATAGGATTGAAGTTTGCATCGTTAGTATGCAACGAAAATTCGTTTTAATTCCTTATTTTTATTTTCATCGAAAATAATATTTTGTTGTTTGAGGTTGCAGAACGCTAAATAAGGATCCTAAAAAATATTTACGTGATTTTCAGAACTCAAATCTGTCAGAGGAAATTTGGGAAATTAAAAATATATCTATTTTTCGTTGCATTCCAATGATGCAAACTTCAATGTCATCTATATTTTCTGAAAATTTCATTGACATATTCTCAAAATTGAATGAGCTACAGCTTCTAACAGTCGGTTGAACGACCGGTAGGAGCGCCATACTTTAAACGCGTTTTTCTCGAAACAGTGTCCAAAGTCGGTGGACATGATATCTCGAGAACCACTCGATGGATTGTTTCCAAATTTACAGAATGTACTATGAGAAACGTATAAGGGGTTATATACAGTTGAAATCTTCGAAAAATCGGTTTTTTTAAGGGCGGGGTAAAGTATTTAAATTTTTTTTTTCATTTTTAAAAATTTTTTAAAATGAACGCATAATATATCAAGAATATTGTGTTAACATTTCAACTCGATCGGAGTAAAATTGACGAAGTTATGAGCATTTGAGCGTCTATTGCTCCATGCCGTTCTCTTCTCTTCTGCGTTTTTCAAACCGTTTTTCTGAGACTTGTCATATTTGAAGTTCGTGTGCACAATAACTCAAAATCTACTGGACCAATCGCTTTGAAATTTTGCACAGTACTTCTTCACATAATTCACCAGGTATTATCGAGAGCTTTTTTGTTTTTTTTAATAATTACTCATTTTTCAACAACAAATTAGCCGATTTTTTTAGCGAAAATCGGGTTTTTGGCTCCCAAGTGCTACGAAAAATCGAAAAATCGAAGAAAAAAAATCCTCCCGTCATTACCTCGAGAAACATCTCCTTCAACAAATGCATTTTGATTTTTTTGTTTCAAATGATTCTGTTCCGAGTTATGGTGCACACCGCAAACTAACTTTTTTTCGAGGCGCCTCCGGGGTTTAATTTTCACTCGCTCAATTTTGAATATTTTGCAATGCAAATTTAGGAGAATGTTGTTCAAATGTTATTTTATTATATGTAAATTTTTCAATAAACGAACACTATTCGTTACGCCAAAAAAAATCTTAAAACCATGCCTTTTTTTCGCCGAATTAACTTTACCCCGCCGTTAATTTTCGTAATGTACATATATTTAAGTACACACACAGAAAATTTCTTGTCAAGCCGGCGAATATTCTCGAAGTTACACGCACATTTGTAATGACGTGTCAGAGCGTTCGAAAGTGCTTGCCAAACTTTAAACGCGTTTTTCTCAAAACTGTGTGTTTTAAACAATGTATATTTCAAGATATATTCAACATTTCAAGTGAATCGATTGAAAATCGTCTGAGTTATGTTTCCGGCCAACTTAAAAAATGCAGTTTTGAGATAAAACGCTGCACAGACGCCATTTTAAAATGAATCGCTTCAAACAAATTATTGTATAGTCACTGATATGTATGATAAACACCCTTTTTGTGATCTCGATTTATTTTGGAGTTTTTCTGAAAAAAAATCCCCGAAAAGCCTATTTTTTCGGCCTCCAGAGTGGCGTAACCCCTTAATATTGATTTTTTTTCGTTATTATTGATTTTGTGAATTAATTTAATGATAATAAAAAAAATACTAATTGGAATTTTTTACTCAAATTCTTTTTTTTAATCTAGGTTTTTACTTAGAGAGGTCGGTGAGCGAGATTTCTCGGAAACGGCTGAACCGATCAGTCTCAAATTTTAACACAATCTTTTCAAGTATATCTTGCAATAATTAATCGAAGGTTTTTTCTCACCGATAAATATTTTCCGTTTTATAAACAATTGAAGGCTTAAATTTTTGTCAAAAATCGAATTTTTTAGAAGCCGCCGTTTTGTCAAAAATTATTATTTTGCTTATTCCTTATATCGATTACAAGATAATCCATTATATTAACGGAATATTTTTGGTTTCTTCATTTTAGATGATCCAGTCCAGAGATATCGTGCTCACCGCAAGACGCCTTTTTTTAGAGCTGCTCCCGGAGATCAGCTATAGCAGCTTTCAAAATAATTATTTTTGCAAATTAAATTTTTTTAAATACAGTTAAAAGTTACCATGATATGTGTACAAATATTTGCGTTAATAGATTTAAAGGTCGTCTCAAAAAAAAATTCTTGAAAAATCGATCTTTTTGGTCCTCCCGACTGTATATAACCCCTTAAAGGTACTTCACGATCTCAATTTTTCAAAAATCGATATTCATTTTTTAATAATTACGTATAATTGACGACATTTTTCATAGATTTTGTATGCTCGAGTTTAGTCGCCACGAAACTCAAAAAATTATTTTACAACTCGACGATCGTCAACGACTCGGATTTATTGTTAACTTGAATAACCAGTTTTGATGTGAGATTTCAGATGGACTGTTCAATCTGGAGTATCCAGCGCCAAAAACCGCGAAAAAAATGTCATCATCTACCGGCGGCCATGCTTTTGCTGTTTTTCTGTATTTTTTCTAAACGCACTCAATATATATATACCTTTGTGTTGAAAAAAGCGTTTATTTTTTATCAACCGTTTCCCCGAAAAAGTAATCGAATTTCTTCAATTTTTCGGCCCTCTAGATACATGTAGCCCCTTAATACACATCTTCGTTCGTATCTATGTGACTTGGCAGTTTCACGATTCATCCCATGCATTAACGAAGTCCGTTCTCGATCCCTCTCTCTCTCTCTCTCTCTCTCTCTCTCTCTCTCTCTCTCGCTCTTTTTATATACCTTGTGATGAAACTAACAATCTCGTAAGAATAAGGGAAAAGTGCTTCCCCGGCGACCCCTGTTTGCACAAGAATCAGGGTCGAGACCCACTTTGGAGCGCCGAGCCGGAAGGGATGAATGACAAGAGGGTCCAACGTAGGGGCCGCAAAGTAGGCTATATCCGAAACAAAACCGATAAAGGGTCGCAATATTAAATCTAGCCGGAATCACCCCACAATAGAATGGCTTATTTCGGAAGGTATTCGACGACGCGATATACGAAATTTTCCAACACCGTCTTCATTACCTCCCATTCAACGAATCAGCTATCAACACATTTAACACATAACACAAAAAGGTCACTGCTTATTTCTAAAACAAAGAGTATCTCATTACGTACTAAAAAACAATAAATCGTGGTAACCGATTATATTCCCTGTAGCATAATTCCTGCGTGATGTGCAGCTCGTAAAATGTTTATCATCGAGTGAAAATTATTTTTGTCCGCAAAATCGACGTACGGGTGCCCAAAAATATTTCGAGCCGCTCAAGGCCATTATGAAAATTTCAAAAAATCGAAAGCAAGCAAGACTTGTAGAAATCGACGATGATGAGCAATCAGAAGGGATTTTGTACGGTGCAGGAATTGCCGATTGAGTTTAGGTAAGAGTTTTTTATAGTATAAACTTCAAACGCGTTTTTCTCGAAATAACGTTTTCAAAATCTACCTCCATCGTATCTCTAAAACTAATAAACCGATTCTCTTGAAATTTGAACCACATATTGTAAACATGATTCGTTGAGTGAACATCTATTCAAATTTTGATTTTACTCTTTTTTTTTGCGAAAAACCGCGAAAAAAACGCGATTTTTTAAAACTTTTTTCGATTTTCATCTGCCATTTTAAAATTTTTTTTATAAAACTTTATATCCGAGGGTCACTTTATAGCTGGTGTCATACTGACAAGGGGACAGTACGGCAGTCGGATTTTTGTAATTTTTCGTACTCATGGTACGCGAAGTTCAGAGCTCGAATATTAATATCCCAAAGCAGTTCGACGCCATATTCAGAAATTTTCGAGAAAATTGACTTTGAAGTTTTCGAGCGCATTCTTATCACACAAAGATGCAACGATATTCGAACCGGGCTTGTGGCGTACCCGGTAGCGCTCGAGTCTGGTAACCGCGGGGTCGCTGGTTCGAGTCTCACTTCGAATTTTTTTTTTTTTTTTTTTTTTTTTTTTTCATTTTTTTTAAATGAAAAAACGCAAGTCATATTTTTAATTATCTCTTGATTATAAACATACATTTTCAAGTATCAATATTTATCACCAACAACATTTTTAGGATGAAAATGAAAAACGTCGGGTAAGGAATTGAATACTTTATTATTCGGTCTGTATTCCTTTGTTTTATACATCGGGTGTAATGTTACACGAGCCAGAGTGATAACCATCGTAAAACAAGGAAAACAGTAATTTTCACGGCATCTCGCACACCGTACAAACGCTGCATTGTTACATTCGCAATTTTTTTTTCAATACATCGATCGGAAAACAAACTTCATTCACGTTCATGAAGATTTCTCTTTGATCGCAAAGTTTCGAAGCAAACCACGCATATCTGATCATGTTATTGAAGACCGGAGAAGACAACTGATGATGAACAATAGAATGAATTTTTATTCAATCTTCTCTATCATTAATTTCACGTCCTTGTTCAATCAGACAGGCGCAGTTCTGCAGACGCTTTATGAAATTTTTTACTTGGCGGTAAAAATACACGTCACAAGGTTGCACTAATGGAGTGCATTTTGGTGGAATTACCTGCACTTATTCGCAATTTCAAGCAACAGATAATAAAAAATAAGACTTGCATTTATCATTGACAATTATAATTACATATATGTGAATTAGCATGGATTTTATGATTTTTATACCGGGATTATTTATTTATTTTTTTATAAATAATCACCTATTGTTATATATAAATAATATATGATCATATATGAGAAAATATATAATTATGTATAACTATAATGAATTTTGTACATAAATAACTATATATGGATTTTGTCCATATATAAACATATATAGATATATTATATTAATTATATATAATAATATGTGATTATATACAACAAAAATTTATCGGGATATTTAAATGACGCAGGTATGCGAATTAAAAAAAAATGAAGAAAAAAAAAATTTCGAAGTGAGACTCGAACCAGCGACCCCGTGATTACTAGACTCGAGCGCTACCGGGTACGCCACGAGCCCGGTTCGAACATCGTTGCATCTTTGTGGGATAAGAGTACGCTCGAAAACTTCAAAGTCAATTTTCTCGAAAATTTCTGAATATGGCGTCGAACTGCTTTGGGATATTAATATTCGAGCTCTGAACTTCACGTACCATGAGTACGAAAAATTACAAAAATCCGACTGCCGTACTGTCCCCTTGTGAATCTAACGGACTTTGATTTTTTTGTTTCAGACAAGCCGTTGCCGAGTCGCGATGTAGCTACCTAGCCCGCCTATTTTTGAGGCGTTACGTTAAACTATAGTTTTTGTACTTAAAAATGAATAAAAAAAAATTCAATTTTTTTTTAAACGTATTTCAAGACTTTATTTATCAAGCCCAACAACTTTTATAAAATCCTCAACAAAAATATCGCGAAAATAGCCTTTTTTCGTGGCTCCAAATTGGACTGGCCCCTTAAGCGATGAAGAATAACACCGAAGAGAATGTTACTGGATCATCGATATCGGAAAATCTATTTTAATCATTACGGATATTTTTATACGGACGCAGTTGCTTTTGGATGCAGCTGCACCTTATGTTCGTCAATTGCAATTCTCGCCGACATTTGCGGCGTGAGACGAAAAGCAATCAGTCATGTACTCCGGCAATACAGTATCCGGCGAATATACATGATGTAATGAGATTGTTGCATAACTGTGACGTTGATAAGCGGAAAGCAAGTTATTCCGTTCTCTCCGTAGCTCTCCAGAAATGTATTTCCGTGAACAATGAGCTGCGGATATTCGAAATATATACGTCTAAATATACGTTATATGTAAACGTGTATATGTGCATATATATATGCATTTGCGCGAATCTATACATATACATACATACATACATAAATACACACACATATATATATATATATATATATATATATATATATATATATATATATATATATAGCTCGCAAATAGACGTCAACGAGCACGATCTCTCATTGCGGAAAGTGCCACTGGAACTATGCGCCGGGTTTACGATTCGATCATGGGAATCGAGAGGGTATTTATAGGCGGGCACATTAAAGTCCACTCGAATCGAGAGGTCGATTAATTTACATATCAATGGGAGAAAACTCCGCCGCTCCCCCTTTTTCACTTATTTTCTCTCCCTCGTGATTTTCACTATAGCGAAGCGTAGTAAACCGGCATTAGTTCGCCATACGATAAAAAAAAAGAACGAGGGGAAGGCGTGTAGTAAAATTTACTCCACTTTCCAGGGCGTGGAAAGTGGAGCAGGCGAAAAGTTTGGAAAAATGATAGTCCACGGTGCTGACAGGGTTGACGTCGAGGGAGAAGCTTTTTGAAAGAAAGTACGTGGAAGACGTTGGGTGTGTACTTTGAGCTACGAGTGTTACGAATCCAACGATGGGAGAAGATCAGCGTGGGTAGATGGACATTAATATGATTCCGTGTACGTAATTCACATACGTGACTTAATTGTCGACATTAAATTGAAGACATACGTGTCAATCGTGCATTCGCAAAAAAAAAAAATTCCGTGTACAGTGTGACGCTGTGAAAGGAAAAATAAAAGCATTGTGTTTGCATTTGAAATAACATGGTTACGGCCATCGAATGAGGTTTTCGTAATAGAGCCATTTAGATGCTCGAATATTCAGAACATACGAAAGTTCGCGTAAATGTGCGTGATAAATAATTCAATATTGCGTACGCGTCTTGTTTTTATTATTCCGCGTATACCCGGGACGCTTTACACTTTTCTAAGTTCCAAGTTGCGTTTCTCCTCGGTTACTTCTATCGTGAATAAAGTGGCGCTACAATGACAAACGATAATATGCTTTGTATTTAAAAAAACGTGCTGAACGCAAAATACTTTACGACGAATAGCGAAGCGTGGGCAGGACGATATTGTCGATTTGTACAGGAAGATAATTGAAAAGTCATTTTCGTCGTGAATTTCACGGTCAAAATTACCGTGATGTATTTCAATGTGGTGGCAAGTGAGAAAAACATAATAATTCGTATGCGACAAGCTTTTTTTAACTCACGTTACGGAAAAATTTCAAATACGTAGCCAAAATTTTTCTATAGGAGAAATGTATTGGGCACGGTAATTTTTGCCGAGAGCCCAATACATTTTCCTATAACACTCATTAAATTTCATAATAAATTTAAAAATAACTGTTATAAAGACGATACTTTTTTATAGACATTTTTGAAAGGCATAATATAATAAAATGCACAAATTTCGCTGATATTATATATATATATTTTTAATTAAAATTTTGCGTATTTTGTTACACATCGAAATTTACTAGAAAATCTTGTAAAATTTTTTATCTTAAGAAGAAATTTTATTTTTGTGAAAATCTGTGTTTTCACGAGAAACTCACAACATCGCTCAGGTGACACCCTTCGATTTTGTTGAAATTTGGATATGTTACAAAGTACACATAAGTAAGCGATACGTATTTTTTTTATCGGCGGTAAAACGGTTTTGTGGGGTGAAACCACCCCTTAATATAGGGCTGGTTCACCCCTTAATTTTTTTGGCAATGTCACTATAGTGGATTTTTCATTGCTTTGGATTAGAAGAATTTTCGTTTTTGTTTAATTAAAATCGGTCGACTCCTTGTGTGTGAAACTACCCCTAGAGCTGCCTTTTTTCGAGGGGTGGTTTCACCCCTTAAAACCGCTTTTCCGCCGATAAAAAAAACACGTATCGCTTACGTTTCGGTGCTTTATAACAAATCCAAATTACAACAAAATCGAAGGGTGTCACCTGAAACATGTTCCTTGTCAGCAATAATAAGCGAAGTTCCATGGTTGTCATCTGGTTACCGTTTCGGCACGGTAATTTTTAACATTTAATTCTCTCCGTGTAGCCTTTGAAATGATTTCGGTAAAGCCAGCGAGAAAAATTCGTCCCACGTAACGCGAAAGAAAGGACGATCGTGGTTGAAAAGATTCCCGTAAATGCAAAAAGATCCCATTGATCAATAACTTCGCGAAAATTGCTTGACATTTGTTCGAACCACACTTTACTTCCCCCTTTGCCCCCGGTGTTTTTGTCTTCGCGGGTCACTGGGGTATCGAGATGTATATTTTTAGCAAGACATCTAGTGTGTGTGTGTGTGTGTGTTCGCGCGCGTCTAGCTAACACGCTGAAAATTATTGATTTGCATGTAATCCCGAACCCCCGAGCAGACGTTTGATACAAGAAGAATCTCTTTCTTTCTCCGCGCTGGCCTGCTCCTCATACACGAAATTCATAACTACACAAACGCCCGCGGTTCCCGTGGCGTCGATCGACATTTTCGCGTAACCGTGAATTTTCTTTCCGCAGCCTACGCGAGGCTGCGATACGTGAATGAATATCGTGGATAGGTTAAAGCCTGCTACAGATGCTGACAAAAAAAACGCACTCACCCTGAGGCTCGAAACTGCCGATGTCATTTCCGCACCGTTCACCGAAACTTTGGACATCTTCGCAAGAGGGTTGATTCTTTCACTCTTGCGAATATGTGTAATGTACACCTATGTATCAACTGTCTATCTGTCGATGTATATATAAATGTGTGTGTGTACGTTTAAACGTGTATTTACGGAGATGAATATGTGAGGAGTGCGTTCTATCGTCCACAACTCGAGCCTACCGGCTCCAGTGTATCCTTCCTTCGTCACCGTTCACATATTTTACCCTCAGCTCGTTTCTCGCACCCTCCCCGCTCTCGCTCGGTGGCTTACATTCACCAACTTAGCACAATCGGCCCGAAGCGATTTATCGGCCGCGTCGGGTCCTATTCCCTCCACTTTACCCTCCCACCGCTAGGCGACCACCCTCCGGCCTCTATCGCGTTAACGCTCGAGTGCGATCGACACACGCGCGATATCCATTATACGCGTGCGAATTGAACGGAGCGAGGAAAAATTTCCAAAAAAAAAGAGAATACAGAAGAAAAAACGAAAGTTGGGTTCGTCGCGATACTCTACACGTCGAGCAATTTTCACGGAGCTACGACGTTATTATCGACTCGTGCGGAACGGCGCGTGAAGACGCGAGCAAATGTTGCAGCTTAGCGGACGTCACCGTGAAACAAAATGTTTATAGTACACGCGAAACGATAAGAGCGCCTGTCGGGATCTCGCGAGTATAACCGCGCACACTGAGTCCTACCGACGGCTTTCCTTTTCTTTTATTTCCTTCGTTTCTTCTTCTTCTTCTTCGTTTTTTCCCTTCTATTTTGCGAGTACGCTGTTTCGCGGATAATGGGCGGGCGAGCTTTTCACCCTACGGGGCTTTCAACGCTTGCGCACACTCGCGAACGAGCCAGCGGGCAAAAAGGCTCGAGCGCCGTTCCAGAGAATCGGCAAACTTCGTTGGACCGTCTATGTACGACCCACGCGCACACTGTACCGTGCGACCTCCTCTCTTATTCCCTCATCGTCACATGTATACGCTGCAAACGTCCGTCCACGAGGAATTCCACGCCGAATCGACTCGACTGGACATCCCCTCGCCCCCCGACTGCGCAACGTTTTTTTGTATACCTACTTTTACCGTGTCACGTATGTGGCCCGTATCGTGGCTTGGAATCGTTTATCGATCAGGACGAAAATTTTGTTTATTGGATCGTTTCGTAGATGAAACATGAGATTCGGGCATCTCGCAATGTCACGCTTCGAAACGGACTCCGCCGCTTTGGCAATTTAAACATTTTCAAATACAGTCAATATACGAGTTTTTTTTTATTTACTCGCGGATGTTGTGAAAAATAGGCTTTATTTGGGCATCTGCCGATAAGTGAGAACCAAAATAAAAAGTTTTGAGAATTGTTTTGTTTTCAGAAAGAATGAAATGTGTAAGGCCGAAAATCATGAATTGAGGCGAAGTAGAAGATGTACCACGTGACATATGAGTGCGAGAGAGATAGCTGAAACTTTCGAACAGAGATTCTTCTAAGATGAATAATATTTAGGGCAAAAGGAAATCATCAAGAAATTTGTGAGGTTATGTTGACCTCCTGCGTGCCCTTAAGAAGGGTCGAGCGCAACGAAAGTTCTTTTCTATTTTTTTTTCATTTCTTCATTTATATCATGATGGATAATTTTTTTTTTTTATATTATACCCGTTGTTGTGGCCTTAGGCCACAACAACGGGTATAAAATCATGTGCGAATTTAATCTTTTTTTCGTATGAAAAAGTGATTCACTCATAAAATTGATTACACATCTATTTAGTATGAATATCAAGCTGTTAGAAAATATGTTTTTTTTCGATGTACAAAATGGCCGACCACTAATATTTTCTTTTGTTATCTTTTTTTAGGCGCTCCGCGGCGTGACAATTAACATCCACAATTTTTTACCTAGAACAAAAAACAAAAATTCTCGTCAATCTACGTTAGAATACCTAGAGAAGTACGTACGGAATTTAAAAAACATTGTTTTATTCAAAAGTTGTAGGTATTTGAACTTAAGAAATGAATTTTCAGTGAAAAAATTCGTCATAACTTCTCATAAAATGAAAAGCTTTCGATTAATCAGAAATCCCGTACGCACTTCTCAGCGAAATGCAATAAGGCACATAACTTTTAAATTTGAAGTAAATCGAGTGAAAATTGTTGAAGTTATTTGTCATGCCAATTGGGAAAAAGCCGTTTCGAGAAGTTTCGAGTAGTCGACCATTTTGTACAACGAAAAAAAATTATTTATAACAGCTTGATATTCACATTAAATAGATGTGTAATTAATTTTATGAGTGAATCACTTTTTCATACGAAAAAAAAATTATTAAACTCGCACATGATTTTTATACCCGTTACTGTGGCCCAAGGCCTTAGATCGTGGATCGCTAGTGAGGATAAGGAAAGCCATTTTGGTGATTATCGTGCCCCAAATTGGCGCCGTAAATGTGAGCTTTAGAAGAAAAATTGACTTTCATTGGATTTCAACGATATGAACTTCTACATCATCGTTTCAGCGACGAATGTTGAAAGATTCTGTTTTTTTTGTACTTATACCTAAATACGTAAAAGTTAAAATCCAAAATTTCCTTAAATTCCATTAAATCATTTCCCAGTCTCTTTTTAATTTATCCAACTTTGCACCGTTTCTTATGGAGATTCGTTAATTGCTTGGATACAAATATTTCGTACGCTCGAAAATGACGTCTGGACCTTACTCAAGCTTCAAAGTTGAACTTTTGTCGGGCTCATAAAAAAAAGTCAGTTTCTCATTAAATCAAAATCATTAAGTCAGAATCTCATTAAACAGTTTTCTGTAAAGCGAAAATAAGTTGACGACCAAGTGATCTTAAAAGAAGGCTTGAAATTAGAGCTACCACTTTTTCGCCTGTTCGGACTACCCGAACTATCCGGTCTTGACGAACTCGATACTTCAAACCCGTCCAGCCGGATTATTCGAATAGTTCGAGTACTCGAATACTAATAATATCCGAACTACTCGAACAATTCGAATAGTCCGAGTACTCGGATACCCATTTATTCGAACTGACCGGACTGTTCGGATAGTTCAAGTATTCGGGTAGTTCGAGTGTTTATTACCCATTACAGTGTAATGGGTAATGGCATTTTTTTACATTACAAAATCCAATGTAATGAGTAATGGAATTTTTACATTACTTTTTCGCGTTGACAGGGAGAGAGAGAGAGAGAGGAGAGAGAGAGAGAGAGAGAGAGAGAGAGAGAGAGAAGAGAGAGAGAGAAGAGAGAGAGAGAGAGAGAGAGAGAGAGAGAGAGAGAGAGAGAGAGAGAGAGAGAGAGAGAGAGAGAGAGAGAGAGAGAGAGAGAGAGAGAGAGAGAGAGATGAGAGAGAGAGCAGAGAGAGAGAGAGAGAGAGAGAGAGAGAGAGAGAGGAGAGAGAGAGAGAGAGAGAGGAGAGAGAGAGAGAGAGGAGAGAGAGAGAGAGAGAGAGAGAGAGAGAGAGAGAGAGAGAGAGAGAGAGAGAGGAGAGAGAGAGAGAGAGAGAGAGAGAGAGAGAGAGAGAGAGAGAGAGAGGAGGAGGATGGATGGATGGATGGATGGATGGATGGATGGATGGATGGATGGATGGATGGATGGATGGATGGATGGATGGATGGATGGATGGATGGATGGATGGATGGATGGATGGATGGATGGATGGATGGATGGATGGAT